>JAOEHT020312715.1:0-18157 GCA_025448195.2 Parazoanthus atlanticus | reverse complement strand
CACAAAAAAAATCGAGGGGGGGGTTCGCCGACCCCCCCCCCCCCCTTGACCGTTTAAGGGTTAGTTATTATCATTGTTATTGTTGTTATTATCATTATTATTATCATTATCATTTGCGCATTACATTATTAAAACGAGTGCTTCAATTTTAAGCCGATTCTTACTAAAAAGAAAACCGTTCTAGCTCTTGCTGGATTCGTTCTTTCCGCATAAAATAAGAAAACAGATTTTTTTGCCGAAGAAACAATGGTCCATACAACTGGCAGGATATACTCTTTGGCTTTAGTTTATTAAAGACAGCGTTTATGACCAGGTATTCTCTCTTAAATACACAATTGTCAGTTGATTCTAGGGCAATATAAATTGAGAATTCACTTCCCTGGACGTAGGTTCAAAATAACATAACCGAACACCAAGTGAACAGATAGAGAGTAGTTATTTTACTTTGATCTTTGTTTTATTTTATTTTCAGCAGTGAAAATGGAACGCGAGCTACGGAAACATATTCTGACACCAGCAATTTTGTAGTCATCACATATGTGACACTTCACAGCAACTCCATACAAACGACTCGAGTTGGCAGGTTTTCTATTTCGTGTGTATATTCACTGAAGAGTGTATACATTCAAATGTGCGTGCGCACAGCTTCTATTTGTCTAAAATGGGCATTTACCAAACCTATAACAGCAAGCTAGCGTACCTACAATTTTTGATAATAATGGACTTTCTATTTCACTCCTTAGCGCTATTTATTGTTGTCATACTAGCTCCTAAATCCTAAATTGTATCTTTAGACTGGGAAAAAAATTAACTCAAGCTAATTTCAATTTTCAAATGCTCCGTTTTCAATAAAAACTCTGGACAAGTATCATAAACAATGTTAAAAAGTGCAGACTATTTTTAGACTAAAAAAACTTTCCTTAATTAGTAATATCAAAGGCGCTTTGAGAACACAGCAGTTTCATAGTGACTAGATCACGTTTTTCAAGTTACGTGCCGTTAAGTTCTCCTGACCGCAGGGTATAAATAGAAATGTTTTAGTTAGTACTTCAGCGTGTCTTTTATTTGCACATCACATACACTAAACAACTAAACCAAAATGAAAGAAGCTAGACTGCCAAACATTAACCGAAACGTGTCAAAGCAAACAGCACCTAAAACATCGCGTATCTAAAGCTGCCAAAACTAAAAATACACTGTTCTTATACATGTGTGTACCAAGCTTGTAATACCACTTCTAAACGGTTGATTTTATTCGCCTAGCTACATATTGTGTTTTTTCTAAATTCAGTGAAAAAAGCTTTAGTAATTCCGCAATCTCTTTTAAAGTAAAGTAAAAACATTATCCAGTGAAGTGGTATTTGCTTTTCCAAATTTGAAGTAATATTGTTTCACATAAATTATCAAGAAAAGTGGGCGTTCGCAAGAAATGAGCTGCATGTCAGCATTAGTTTGTGTTCAGCTTATCTAACAAAGAATTTTAAAAAACTCGAAGGAAGTAATTTGCGTTGCGGCGGATCTTTTGCTATCTAATCAAAGCAGCCGCAGAAACGTAGAATAGCTTGCGGTTTTGTAATCGTGTTATTAATTTTTGGAAAAAATTGCCGATCTGCTTTCGGAAAGAAAACTACATTTTACAAGCCAAGCAGTTGATGTAACATTTTGAGGTTGATCGATATCAGAACATGAACGCAAGCAATGGAAGATCCATTGTTTTATTTCACCAAAAAGGAAACTTGAACAGCACCAGAACAATAAATAAATGGAATCAACCACGAGCAGAAGTCATAAGTTTTATGGCGATTTATCTACTTATCGCCATTGTCGCGATTCTTGGAAACGCTTCAACAGTGCTCGCCTTTAAGGTCAACACGAGACTGAGGTCCATCACCTACATATTCTTTGCATCTTTGGCGTTTTCTGATCTTTTGGTTGGAGCTTTTTCAATTCCTCTGTGGGTATATAATTTTTCCTGCTCGCATTCGGATGCCTGTACGCCTAACACCAATATTATAAACTATTTCTATGTGCCGTTTGACGTTTTTAGCGCTGTTGCGTCTATTGCACATTTGACTTCTATTAGCATAGAAAGAATGGCAGCCATTTCAAAGTTTCTCAACCACAGACGATATACGCGGCGATTCCATCTTGGTATGGTTATTTCCAACTGGATTTATGCATTAACAATTGCTATAGTCTACGCCATGCTTTCAAGAATCAACGAAACGAAGATTGAAAGAACTGTTTTAGTTTTTATCGCCGCTTTTGCTGTACCAGTGTGGTTGATAGTTACGATGTACTGCAAAATTTACACAAGAGTAAAAGCGATGCACAAAAGACTGAAGATGGAGTTGTTCGCTGGTAAAACAAATAAGCACCAGGTTTGGATCCAAACAGCTCTGCAAAGGGAGAGAAAAACCGCTGTAACAGGAGTCATTGTCACATTACTCTTCATTTTTGCTTGGTTGCCATTTTTTATAACATCAATGTTGTTCACCTTTTGCAAAGAGTGTTTGCCATCGGATACCAGATGCCTTACATTGTTGTTTCATTTCGTGAAGATGATGCATTACAGTAACAGTATGGTAAATCCACTGATATACAGCCTCAGGAACAAACAGATGAGGAGGACTTTACTAAGGCTAGTGTTACCCTGTGTTGGGGTAAGCAATGATAGTTATCATCATGCTCAGGTTGAAATGAAGATCATTGGCAAGGGCAGTAATGCAAGATGATCACACGGATTTTACAGTTTTAGAAACAAAAATAGGAGGAAGACTTTGTTACCCTGAGTTGGGGTAGAGAATGATAGTTTTCAACATGCCTAGTTTATGATGAAGCTGATTGACAAGGGCAACCGCGCAAGATGATCACACGGGTTTACAATCTCAGGGAAAAAACCTAGGAACACTTTACTAAAACTAGTATTACCCTGTATAAGGGTAGAGAATATTTAAGTTATGCAATTAAGATACTTAACAAGGGCATAACACAAGATAATTATGGGCGTAGTTTGCAGATTCGACATTAACTTTCGTTCTATCAGCTTGTTTCTTTGTAACGTCGCGCAAAGGTGAATTTTTTCTACTGATCACTACCTAGGTTTTCTTTCAATGGTGCCAAGCCAAAATATAGCAAATATGATATAACATGTTCACGCAAACTGAATGAAAGAAGGGCATTTTATTATTAATCAAAATTAATTGAGTAAAAATGGTTCATTCCATAGTATTCGTTGTTACACCAATAGAGGTCCTTCAGAAGTTTATTTAAATATTAAACTTTCACATGATAGACAGATGCATTTTTTTGGGAGAATAGTATAAGGGGCTGCCGGATATTTTACTTATAAGCGCTTAAACTGTTTCGTCTTTTTCTACTTTCGTCAACTGAAGTAAGCAAAAACATTGTATAAAAGCTTACATTTTCCGTTTTCAGCCAAGTCAAGAAATATATTAAGTGTATATCGATCATAAACTTGACAAACCGTATTGATGTGTTTCCTTTTTGGTCTCCATATACAACTATGAGCGTATACAAAATATTTAATTATGGATTTATTTAAATATCAAGTAGAAATACTTCCTGAAATAGGATCTGAAACGAAACTTCCAATTTCTGCTCTAGACATTTCTAAGTTTAGCAGAGTTTTTCAAATTACTTCGCTTTTACAACAACTTCTGATAATTAAAGACCTGTGAAAAACAGTATGAGCTCTCAGGTCTATTTGCTTAAATATTTTGAGCACTGCCAAAGGAAAAGTGTATTGGTTTAATCCAACTAGTGTAAGACGTGACCCTAAACATATTTCAATTTGGTGATAAGTCTGTTTAAACACCTGCTTCACCTGATCAAAATTGCACATTATCAATTTGTGAGCTTCAATATAGGACTCTCTTTTTAATTAAGAAATCATTCTTTGCTATCGCGTTTTTAATAATGCGAGCAAATTTAGCTGCTGTACTCTAGTTGTTGTTAATTGAACCTTGGCATGTTGTCAAAGAAGACAACGAAGTATCTATTTCTGGACTTTGCTAAACCATTTGATAATTTTCATTGGTTTTCATTAATAAGATTAAAATATGAAATACTGAATTAATTCACCGAGAAATGCACAATGGTTAGTATATTCGATTCAGATAATAATAGATTTTAGTTCCTACAAAAGGGAATCCGAGGTAAATCGATTTTTCCTTTGTAACTTGCATTAATTTTAGTTTTTATCTGCAAATACCATCAACTTGCAATGTTTTTGCCTGTTAACTTAATACTTATTAGCAACCAGAGATAACTAGAAACATGCACGTATTGTGCTTGTTTTGCTTAACCAAGATAAACTTTACGGAATTAGTGGCATACATGCACTATGTGCACGGAATGGGAATAAACATACTCGCCTGTATTTGTAAACGCAAACAAAAATCAATCAATTTTTTAAAAAAATACTCCGCCAAAAAGGAGAATGGTTCATTATATTGACGAGCACAAAATCAGACGTTTCCCTTTGAAAACGCGTTTAACAATCTGTTTCACTTGATGTTAGGATAGAATAATGTCGCACCTTTATCTTGCTTCTACGGCTAAGGTGGATTTACCTATCAAAAGGCGTATTATTTAGAGGAAAATATATCTCCCCAAAGGATTTTAGGCCTCAGATAATCTATTATTGAAAAGCAATTAACATGAAATTGTTTATAGGCTGTAGATATTAGACTTTACTTTCGTGACGTCATAATTTATAGTTAACGCGAAGTTAATTATGCAAATTAAGGTAAGCAGAGTTCAGTGTAAAAAAGGGATTTTTCTACGAGACCCTTTTATAATTTTTGATTTGGAAACAAGCGATGTCTCTGCCAAAACAACATGTTGGAAACAATTTAAACCCGAAAACCAATGCGGCAAGCAATAGGGCACTGAACAGATTTCTTTGGCGGTTGTTACCAAGACAGCACCGTCTAAAAATGTCTATTTATGAAAAGAAATTATCGGCTGGCAGACAAGACACTAATTTAGTTTAGTTTATATATTCATAATCTGTACAGATTGATATATTACTATATCAATATATGTATTTGGTTGGCGGCGCAATCTTTTTAGAATGAGAAATGACGGGAGGGACACATTCTCTATAATGTCTGTACTGTCATTGTCATTACTTTAAACCCCATGTTTGTTTGTGCTCTCAGGAATTGCCTCCGCGGCCCCCTTCGTTGTTTTTTGTTTTGGGGCGATATTTTTTATGGTGCAGTAATCAACCCGCCTTAACCTAACACAGGGAATGACTGACCGGGCTCTCAATGAAGTCAAAGCCTTTTAAAAGCACACAAAAATCTATTCTCGTGCAAACTAAATTAGGCCTGAATTAGAACATCATGCTACAACAATCGAATTTTGTTCATTAAATTTACTGAAATAAAGCCGTTAAATTCATCTGTAAATCCACATCCAAGACAAGTTGTTAAGTCTGAAGAGTAAATGTTCTGGACTTTTGAACAATAATAAAATAAATTTATCAGACTATTACTATACGTCTTAGATGACTATTTACAGGCAAGTTTAACGGCTTCGATTATATTCGACTGAATTCAATTCCTCTGTAGCACAACGTCTAAGAAAGGCTCAAGGCGGTAGTTCAAAAACTTAAGGTTATGCCGCTGTTTTGCAGTGCGCAACTCAGCTGCGCAAATTGGCAAATTTCTAGGACGTCTTACAATTTATTACTAAACATTGAGTGTTCAAACCAATAACTGCCAAAAGAAATGGAAAATAGTATTATTTTTGTAATTTAAGGGGACTTTTTTATAAGACTCGCCCCATTCTTCCAGCGGAAAACAAGTAAAGAACTTATTTTTGCCATTATTTGCATAGTATCTCACAAACAAACATGGGGACCCCTATGTTTTTCATATCATTTGATTTTAACTCAACTAAACTCTGTTATCTGAAAAAAGTATGAATGTATGAATAAATAAAAAACTGAAAAACAGACTACAATCACATAAGTAATATGTTGGGAATTGGTAAACATAGCAACCTGTTTTGTCATTTAAACTCAGCTTCACTATATTGAGCAATTTCTTCCATTTTGGTACATTTGCTGAAAAGGGGGCATATTTTACTGGTTGTAGCTTCTTCCAAAACAAGGAGAATCCCGTTTATATTTCACTTTTGGAGTTCTCCCTTATATTATGGTCAACAAATGAGCAAAGTTTGAACAAAAGCCTATGTTCATTTCTATTTGGAGGAATGACCTTAAATAACCTTTCAGGAAACTTTTAACTTTTTATTAAACCTTGTTAAACCTTTAAAAAGGTTTAACAAGAACAATTCAAGAACACTCTAAGGATTTAGTTTGAGAACCATAAAAACAGATTTTTATGCTTTGTTATGTGTATCGAAATAAAAACAACTTTAGGGCAGAATTTGTCATAAAAAGAAAACTTAAAAGTGCAAAGAACGTTCGTGGGCGGGCGCGTCACTCTGTTTATGCTCTTAAAAGGAAAGTTTAAAAGCTTTGGAGTCGCTTCCTTTTTACGTAATGTCTGTTTATCTGCCAAACTATAATGTATTTTGATTATCAAATGAAGTCTAAAATAAATTGTTGCTCTTGCATGTTGTCACATGTTTGCTCTACTTTACTAAATCGAGAGAGGAGGCGCCGCGAAAATACGACAGTGGAGATAACGTTGTGTATCACGAGAATGTGTATTTTCTTCTTCTAGCTCTCTTCGGCCTCAAGTACTACTTACAGTTTGCAGGTAAGAATTCAAAATTGGGTTCAACGGCGACCTCAACGTTGCTCGAAGCGCTTAACAAACTACAAATTCAGTGGTAGCTTTTTCATTATTTTGTGACATAACATGCTGTCACGACCACTCACTTCAAATATTTACATGCAAGCTTGTACATACTTCGCATTTTCATTTTCACTTAGCACTTTAACTCGAAAATGCATTACTGACAATATCGACCAAAAAGACAATAATTGACAATATGTGCATGTTAATCGTATCACGAAGCTCTCAGAATATACCTTCTATTTTCGTTCAAGTACGGTGCGTGGATGCATTCGCAATATAAGGAGCATTGTCAAGAGGCTAAAAGCGGCGGCGTAATGGAATAGAGTTCAAGTATAAATGGTTCAAGACTTTACTGACATGTTCGATTTATGTTCAGCAAAACGGACTGCCAAATCTATATTAGTTTTTAATGTACTTATCTTATTATTATACTCAAAGCACATTGTATATTGTATACATGGCGTATAATCTTTCTCCTATTTTCTCTTTTTAGACTATCAAAAATATGTATGTATTAAATGAATAAAGACATATTATTATTATTATTATTATTATTATTATTATTATTATCAGCATTATTGTTATATTATTCATAACCAACAGGAAATTTTTTTAAACTAGTTTCATCCTCAGGAAATGATCGATCAGCCCGCGGTTACCTAGACTGCGCATGCGCTTACAAGGTGAAGTTCCACGGAACGATTTTAGCGCAACAATGTTGGGAAAAAAATCGACATCATGTAACAGCGTACGGAAGGCGATTTTTGCGCTTAATTTCTAGTGGCACTGACATGTTACGAGTTTATGAAGATGGTTCAAAACACTTTGCGTGTTCCCGCAATAACTCGTGCAACGAGCCTTGTTACACGAATTCAATTTTTTACACAACAGTGTTGCACAAAAAACTGCTGTCCGGTGTAACATCACCTTTAGCATTGCTTTCAATGCAGCGCGACTCTAGACGTATTTTCGTCGCTTTCAAGTTTATTTTGCGCTGCTGACAAATACAAAAAGAGATTAGCAGACTGCATATCTGATGACAGATGTTTACGTAAATATTATGGTGGAAAACCGCCGCTCTAATACATGCCTGCAGATTTGTAAATGGTTTTAATGGCTGGTGTGAACGAGCATGCCCAGGGTCTATGAGTTTTTGTTTCTTATAATTAATTTCATGTTACAAAAGAGCGAGGAGTTAACTTTCGTTAATTATACGCGAAAAACTCCCACACGACAAACATCTTTCACTGCATGACAACTTGCGCGGAGGGACTAAACACTATTCTCCAAGATAAAGTCTGCTTTCTACTAAAAAATTTCAGATACCACTGTTTGCAATTGGGTTCATTAGCATGCTTACTTAAATTTTTGAATACTCTTTATGGATTAAAAGAGCATGACAGTGTTTAGTAAAGTTTCTGACAATTTGAGCAAGAAAATGTTAGTTAAACTGCGAGTCATGCATTTTCAGTTGGAAATCATAGAAGTTACGACGGCGTAATTTTAATCATAAATTGGCTTCCCTTTTTTGTGTTGCCTGATAAGCTCAGTTTTTCTGATGATGTGACTTTTGGTTGATAAAAAGTGTACGATTAGAGACTCAAAAGTGCTTCAGACATTAACTTGTGCAATTTAGCCAGAAACATGTGATGCTAGGAACAAATATAATATATATAACTAATTAGTATTTCATAATTTCGGACAGACGACAATTTAAATACTTGTACGTCCCCTTCGACGTTTTTAGCGCCGTAGCATCCATTGCACATCTAACTTCTATTAGTGTGGAAATATTCACAACTATTTCCAAATCATTCAATCGCAGAGGATTAACAAAGCAATTTTATCTCGGAATGATTGCTACAAACTGGGTTTATGCATTGGTTATTTCGCTATGTTATGCAGTGCTCTCACGATTTAACGGAACAAAGAATCAAAGAACTTTAATAGTCTTCTTCGCCGCTTTTGCTATCCCTCTGTTTGTCATTTGCGTGATGTAAGTGAAGATTTATTCAAAGGTGAAATCAATAATCGAAAGGTTAAACGAAGAATTGCAAGCTGAAAATGTGCATAAAACATGGATCAAAAGAGAAAGAAAAACAGCAATAACTGGAATCATTGTCACTTTTCTGTTCATTGTAGCATGGCTGCCATTCTTCGTTACCTTTATGATGTTCACCTTTTGGGAAAGAAGCTTACCTCTACTGGGTACCAGAACATTCTGGCTTTTGTTCCATTTTGTGAAGATAATGCACTATGCCAACGGTATGGTAAATCCTTTTGTGTACAGTTTGAGGAACAGAAACATGAGAAAGACACTGATAAAACTCGTATTCCCAGGCTTGTTACTGGACAAAACTATTAGTTGTCAGCATGCACAATTTCTAATGGAAAACCATAACAATGCAAATTGAGCCTTTGTAGCAGCTTTCAAAAAAACATGAATGGTCAAGAAAAGGTTTTATGGATAAATACTGAAATTCATATCTAGTATCACAAGTAAGTGAAGTTTAGTTTTTCTTATTAACAGAATAATGTGATCGCCTTTATTCGCATCTGTCTGTACTTCGCTTAAGATTACATGAAAAGCAATTTCTAACCTCTCATATCGTAAACTGCTTCCTTTTCAGCCAGCAAATCGGCATTTGATATTTTAAGCTCGCATCTGAGATCATTGTTGGCTAATGTAATCATTTTCTTTTTTACTTAATCTTAATATTTTGGGGTTTTGATGCTATAATTTTCTTTTTTGGGAGCAAATTTAGCTATAAAGCTAATTGCACTTGGAAATAAAATACGCAGTATGTTCTTCATATATATGAACTAATTCTAAAAACGGCATGACAGTTCAAAAGTAATGATAATGACATAAATCATAAATGTCTTCTACTACTCATGTCGAATTACCATCTTTAGCAACTGACAAGACAAGAAAAGAGAATCCTTTCTTTGTTTGCAAAGCTAATCGCGGGAAGACAATCTTTAGTTACTTTCGTAGAGTCTGAAACAGGGTATTTTGTTTGGTAAAGTGAAACTTTACTTTTCCATTTTAGTTGCCATTTGCGTCAAGCAAACCAAATCTGTGTTCTGTTCATGTTTTTGAACAGAAAATCTTAGTTACATTAAAATGCCTAAATCCATCCTAAGAAATTCAATCTAACTTACCAACACCTAATGCATAAGAAGCATTTCGATAATAGAATCGTTTGTGACCTTAACCTTATACTTCGTTTAATTCATATAATATCTGAAAAATCAATTTGGTGTAGCTTGAAGTCAAACTTTCGTGGAATATCGAAAACGTGCAGTCTCTTCTGTTATGAGACTTATTTAATAGACTTGCAGTACTCATATTGATAATAGGGAGTCTAAGCAGCTAGTAGTACGGCTACGTCTACGAGAAAGGCGCAAAAGAAAACGCTTAATTAACGAACACAATTCGCTGCACCAAATTGACCAGCTGACCACCGTCGAGTCCAAAATTATAACGTGAAAACCATTGATTTGGAGTTTTGTAGAGAATGTAAAGGGCCATACACATATTGTCTCGTTATTAGTTCTGTTTTACAACCGGCGTCTGTAATTCGGTCGACTCGCACTGACCTTCAAACAATAAACATTAAAGATTAATGGGTGACAAACGAAAGAAAAGAGAAAAACAGAAAGCTGGTCTAAGCGGCAGTCGTACCAGCTGCTTAAAGTCCCCAGTGATCAGACGAGAACATTCGACAGTACACAGCTATCGGCGCCGTGAGGCAACCCTCGGATTAAAGTAAGCGAAGGTAATCTCGAGGTGGTAGTGTCTAGTATTTACAATTCAGTTGTGTAAGGGGACAGGAAAAGCTAGGAAAATTATATCGAAAGGGGCACAGCAAAATTATATCGAAAATTCACATTATTCTTTTCGTACATTCAACAACACACAATGTCAATTAACAGTAATCGATCATTTTATGGAATCATATCATGAAAAGCCGCAGCAGCAGGCTCTCTGAAGGCGAAGGTCCAAGTTTAGATCAATGACATCATCACAAACAATTTGAAAACAATTTATGATCCGACCAATTCATTGTTGTTAAATCTTTCAGTTCTAATCAGTTTTTGTACCTTGTATTTTGTTCAATCGTCTCGTCTTCTCAGACCACAAGCGCCATTGAAATATGCAAATATACAGGAAAGAAAACAATTGCTTCTACAATACAATTATTTACACGTTTACTGATTCTCAAAGGGTTGACTACTCTTATTCGTCAAGTCAATAGACAGCTTTATAGCGAGTTTATATCCAGCTCCCTCATTGATCAAATAATTGTAGTTGCATGGGTCTACGTGACACAGAATACTCCATTGATCCTACATCAATGTAGGTTTCTGGGTAACTACCCACCCGCCCCTCCCTTAAGTTAGGATTCGAAGCAAGGTTGGGGTTAGGTTTAGCTGTAGGTTCAGGGGAGGGGTAGGTGGGTAATTGCCCAGAAACCTACACTGATCCGAATACTCTACATATGTACTACTACCACCATAAAGAAACTACCTTAGAATTTTAACAATATCTTGATTTCTTTAAAATCTGCTTTATAACTTGTTTATAAATTTTACCGAATCAAAAGGTAAAAACAGGAAAGGTGAATTGGGCAAAATAAGACTTGTTTTACATTACGGTTTTCAGAAATTGGAAATTTGTTATTTTAGGGTGACTGTACTGCCAGCACCACCTTTGTCAAGTTTCTATAATAAGTTAATTCCAAGTGAACATAATTTTTTTTGTTCATAGACAAAACTTTGTTGAAAAAGTGTTGAAAGTACAATTTCTCTTACTAAATCATATTATCAGACTGCCCGCATTTTGGCACAGTTAACCTACAAACTAATTATATTGATTAAAAACGTATATCCCACTGGAAACTTATGGCAAAATCCAGTAAGGAAGTATGTTAGAAAGTTCAGCAAGTTTACATTAGCTTTATATTTGTTAATAATTCAATTTGATAAAAATCCTTACGAATACCGATTATAATTACAATCATGAGAATAAAATAATTACATCTGTATTTACAAGTAAAAAAAATAATGTGCAATGGCGATTCCGATAAGTTAGATTATTTACAAATTACTTGTCATATCATTTAATATGTTGATAATTTATAAATATTTTAATGCTAAACTATGTTTACTGGCATGCAAGTTGTTGATATTGATCAAGGTCAAATGTATTACACAAATTTTTCCACTGTATGAATGGTCTTTTATTAAAATTCTGCAGTCTAAAATGTTCCTTGGCAATAAACCAAACTTTTAAAATTGACCACGATAACACCAAAACACTGAAATTAAAATAGATAAAGGAGAGATTATTGGATTAATAGATAGAAGTCAAACTCTCATATGCGTATAGATTTATAGGAAACAGTTGCAACGGTAGTACACTTTTTTCATTTTGGTCGAGCTTCGCCGGTGTTCTAAAGTTGTTGGAAAACTCAACCTAAAATTGTTTTTAAATTGTTCTTATTTTTATACACAAAATAGCTGTTTTAGTTTAACAATTGTGTTTTTAAAAGATTTGAGGCAAAGCTTGAGCCTCTTATTCTTAACATTACCTTAAATTTGGGCGATTATATGATCATCAGTGTACTTATAAAGGTTCGCTCCCATAAAGAAAAATGTGTATGTAAATGTCTTAAAAATTCATATATTTTCTTCTTTAAAATCTATTAACTTGTAAAGCTAGGGTTCCAACGCTCTGCCTTCCAACGACCAACGTTATATGATTGTTTTCTTAATTTACCATAAAAATGAGTTATATTCATTCTTTTAAATTTGTCGTGAACAAGTCTAAAGTTAATTCGATCAACACTTGTGTCTTTCATCTCTGCTAGTTTTTCCTTTTCTTACATTCACTACAGTTTCATAAAATAATATGCCTACGAGTTTAAATTTTTTGAGAACTTCTTCAAGCAGAACAAGTAATCAATAATACAAACATTTTGCAGTCTTAAAACAATGCAAAAAAATGATATCCAAACAAAAAATACTGAGAACGAATAAGTATTATATAAATGGAGCGTTCTAGTCCTATTACCATTTTGCTATTTAGAAGGATTTTCTCGGTTCGACTTCATCGGAGCATTGGACGTTTGCACATGACAAAACTAAACAAATATCCAGTACGTGACTAGTTTGGGCAAGTTTTCGGTCGAAGCGGACATATATAATCTGCATTTGCCGGATATAATAGAAGTCTTTTGAAATTGCATCTAATCATCTTTCTTACTACAAAGGAAATGGTGCACTGGAAAGCTTATTTTTTTAGTTTGGATTTGAAATACCCCTATAGGTTTCGAAAGGCAGTTATGTGGATCCCAATAAATTTTTACGCGAGAAAGTAATTCCAGTCTTTCAGTCTAAACCTAAATACTTTTTGGTACAAAATAACGACAATATTTTTATAAGGTAGGTAATAACGAACTGAAACAGAGAGTTTTGACAATATATGCTCAATTACACTTTAGAACGGAACACTTCCGCCAGCGTGGGAGGAAGTTTTTGTTTAGTTTGCACGGAAAATATTTTCTTTAAAATAATAACCTTGATATCCCATAGTCTTCCTTTTGTTAAGAGCTAAAGCATGCAGCCCCCATGAAGATCCAGAGTAATTATGAAGTAATAAAAAATGCAAATATTGATTTATTGCAAGCGTTACAAGTTCAATTTTGAGTTCCTTGCGTAATTACTCATTTTCATTTAAAGAGATTTAAATTAAGTTAACAACAAATAAAGACAGCAAGCTTACAACAACCAGCCAATAAAGGGGTAGTTCGCCCTTGTGTGGTTGGCCCCCAAACCTAGTAACACAGTGAGAGATCATTGAAATTGTTGTGAGGTGCATGGAGTTGAGAGAGTTTATTTGCACTAGTACTTGTGTCCAATCTTACTTTGGTCTTGATATTTTATTGTTCCTTTGCATGGGGGAGGAAAGGTATTGATAACATAAAATATTGTTTTTGTAAAAATAAACAGGGGAAAACTCAAACACCTTATTGGAACAAGTAGCTCATTTAAAAGTTAGCAATAAGAGAAAGCGTCATCCTTTTTACTGTATGTGACAAGAAAAAAGGTATTCTCCGATTGTAATTCTTGCTTGTCTTATAAACTGACAGGGGCTGACCGGAAATATTTCTTCATGAAATTTTAGCTATGAAAAAGTACAATTTGTGTCGAACGAAGGCATTCTTTGTCTTTTTACTTCATATCTCTGCAACATTACGACTTGTTTATGAGTTAAGAATTTCTCACTGATAAAATGAAAGATAGAACCCCTACAGAACGAGTAAACACATCTCACAGTAGGATATTAAAGTGAGTTTGAAAGAGGTTTTTCTAATGATAATTTCAAGCGGCTCCTTGCAAAGAAACACTTGTGTAATGAAAAGTTGGTCTTCCGCCGCAGCTGATCAAAATTTTTGTTGATTTTGGTCGCTTTGGTTTCTTTTGCTTTTGCTGCAACTGATGAGCTGATAAAAGGATGCGTGGGAAAATTACAGCAGAAATGAATACGTAATGAAGCCATACAATTTTCAGCAGTAAATTAACTCTAGCGTTAAAGAAACATTCATTTGTTTATAATATGACTTGCATCAACTTGTTTTGAGTTAATAGTTGTTCTCATGGGAAAACATAGCCAACTCAATGAGAAATGAGAAAACTTACACGACAACTCGCACTCGACGGCGGGGTACTTTTTCGTTCTCTTTGAACTTTTAAAGTAACTACTCTTGGTACAGTCGTCCTGGACTTTAGAATACATCTTTAAAATATGTTTATTTTGTCGATCTCTTAGGAAACTTCTACTTTGTAAAGTTGATAGCGAGAATCTAAGAAAGAGAACAAAAGCATTGATTAAAGCAACAACAAGTTAAGGTGTAAAATACAAAGAAAGACACTTTCTTAATACTGAGACTGCGTATCTAAATTAATTTAAAAAAACGTATTTGTTAGTTTGAAGGTTTGCTCATCTAATTTATATTTTATTCCTTAGGAAGACAACAGACGCACCAACAAGGATATTTTGCGTTTGTGAAAGAAGTTAACTTCTCACAATCATACTTTGGCAAATTTAAACTCATCTTAACAACTCATCCAAAAGCGCACCGGTTAATCCAAAGGTAAAGCTATCGAATCACCGAATCGCTGCGGGCTAAACCGTTTAATATTTTATGAGTTAACAATCAATTGCTACTACACGATAAGTTATCATAACTGTCAAGAAAGTGTCTATTTTTCAAGTGCTTTGTGTAGAGTGGAAACCAATTTGTTCAGCCTCCGTTAAGAAGTATCCTTTCCGTACCTCCAGAGACATTGCATGCTCGCAAAAACCTGCTAACATTTCCAAAGAAGTCAACGCCTGTCATGGAGAATTCAAGTTCCGTGCCCTGGTATTATGTTCCTTTGCGTTCTACGACGGAAACAGTGGGTTTTCTTTTTCTTTATTGCATTCTTGTTATTTTCATAATGACAGGGAACACTCTAGTCGTCGCTGCATATAAATCTAGCGTGAAAGTTCGACAGCAAGAAACGAATTTATTCTTTGTGAGTTTGGCTGTGAGCGATCTTCTTGTTGGCGCCATATCCGTACCGCTGTGGATGTACTACGTGTATTGCTCCCACACGGGAGCTTCGCACTGTCACGAACACGACTTTATCAAGTACGTTTATCGCCACTTTGACATTTTGAGCGCATTTGCATCCATCGCGCATTTGACAATTATTAGTATAGAAAGAAAGATTGTCACATCAAGCCTACGTTCACGCGTTCGCAGCTCGACCAAGTGTAAATACTTTGCACTCGTTTCAGCTTGGTTCTACGCAGTGTCCATTTCCATTGCGTATGCCATTTGCTACAAGGAAAACTTGAAGGTGCAGAGAACATTGCTGGTGTTCTTTGGAGGTTTCATTATACCAGTTCTCGTAATCGCGAGTATGTATTTTGGCATATACCGAACGTTGAATGTCATCGATAAACGCCTTGCGCGCGAGGCCGACGAAGGGGCGCTGGTGCCTCGAACAGAGAGCCGCAGAGAACGGCAAGTTGCTGCCACCGTGGCTATTTTAATTATTCTATTTGTTTTTTGCTGGTTGCCTTTCTTTATTGTCTCTATGATGTTCACATTCTGTCCACTATGTCTTCCCCGTGGGGTTTATATTATCCGTTTGATGGACTTCGTGAAGTTTATGCATTACTCGAACAGCGCAATCAACCCGTGTGTTTATAGTTACCGAAACACAGAGATAAAAGAAGCAATTCTTCGCTTTATGGGCGGCTGTGCAGGACAAGATCAGTCTTCATCGCTGAGACGACGGAATGAGCTACAGCTGAACGTACACAAAGCGTAAATATTTGAGCGAAATGACAAACGCATCGGGTGCATGATATTTGTGAATTAGGCTTGATGCAGTACCAAGTTAATCTAGTGCAAAAAGATGAGGAACACTAGGGGGAAATTCTAGTTGAATTTTATTGTTAAGTTCTGAAATGGAAGCATACTACTGAATTGTCCGCAAACCAATAAACGACGCAGCTAAGGAACTTTACGAAGTTATAACTTTGCTGCTTAGAGGAGTTTGTGCGAGTAGAAGTTGTAATAGGTATTGGTAAAAACTAAAGCACTATCATTTAGTTTCTAATCTTGTGGTTTCCATTTTCAAAATGGAGTACACAGGAATACTTATTTAATCAACAAAAAAGATTGTATTGGGCACAAAAACGTAACCAGGACATCTGATAACTAGTATTTGCTCAATTGATTGCTGTATACCTTAAAATAAATTATGAAACCCGTTTGGACGTACTTACCCAAATTTTCTTTGAGACACAAGAAAGATTGAACTGCCGAAAATTAGCAGCACCGTTGTGACCGTGTATTTTCCTAATCTTTCAATTAACTAACAACCACAAGATTTTTCATTCTTCATTGGCTTGTAGCGTCTACATACATTGCATAACGATAATTTTTTTTATTGGCATTTTTAAATTGAATCTTTTTCGGTAGAATATGACTTTGTTGGCAAAATGTAATAGGACTCTATCGCGGCATAATTACATAATATTTCTTATGTTAAACCAAACGTTTGTTTTATTGGTTTACCAAAAACACAAATTCGCATAAATGGTTTGATTTGAAGATGTAAACATCGATGCTCAAGCTAGTTTCCTGTTAGCCAATACTATTTGAACAAGACAAACTACTTTTCTTAGATAAACTCACTTAATATATGATAAGGACTAAATTATGGCGAAACACACCATCTCAATGTCAAATTAATGTACGTATGCTCTATATATTACAATGTCACTACAGCAACCGCAAAAGCGGCAGTGAAAAGCGAGCCGTTCCCATGAAAACTCCATTTCTATTGTTCAAATGCTGAATTGGAATTGGCTGATGTTTGAAAACAGATCCGGGATTTTCTAGTCATAAATTTAAAAAAACATGTGGCAAGGATTACACTATTTCTTTAATCTTTAATAAAGGAATTTAACCAAGAAATTTACTGAACCAAGGCATTAGTTGGTCAAGAGAAATGGATTTTTAGAGCTGTATTTTAGTTTCCATTAAAAAATACCGCCGCTAATTGTAACACAGATTAACTAAAATACTTTTTAAACAATTTATTTAAAACTCCATTTAGAATCGAATGTAACTTATTCAGAGCAATTTTCACTTTCATTAAAAGCAGACTACTTTAACTGATCATCTGACTTAACTGTTTGCTACTCGACATAATAAGGTCTTCGTTTTGCGTTACCTTTATTAGTTTCCGCAGGCGAGAAAATCGAGGGCACTACACTACTACATTAATCTTTGTTTAGTTAGAAAAGTCCACATACATTTCTGACTTGGAAAATTTGCACTTAGATGCTATAAATCGATAAGAAAGTACCCTTTCAGTTAACATCATTAACATTATTTTACAGAATTTTAGTTTTGCAGTGCATGCTTTTTCAGGGGAAGTTCAATGTTCAAACACCACTTTAGCTCATAAATTGTAACAATAGTATTTCACTCAAATTCCTTGCATTAAATGTCATTAATGTGGCTCAATCTTCTTGTTTTTTACTTTGATCGCAACGTTCTCAAATACAAATCTAGTAGGAAAAGCTTCAAATTTGACATCGAGCAAAGCATGTAGCTCCATCTTGGATTTCCTAGAAAGGTATTGCAACAACAACAACAACAACAACAACAATCCTCTTTAATGATTTTCCATGTATCGTACATACACGAATTACATACTTGAATAACATTGAAATTCAATTTACATTAAGTAGGCAGGCAAATCATATTTGAAAACTAGTCTGT
>JAOEHT020312626.1:0-10136 GCA_025448195.2 Parazoanthus atlanticus | reverse complement strand
GAGGAGGGGGTACTCCTCGCTCATTTTGGTGGGGTGTGCTGTGTGCTTCCTAAAACCCTTACCAGTTTTCAGAAGAAAAGTATGCGAACTTCCCTACCCAATTTCAGACCTGATCATTAAAATTTAGATCAATTTCAGGGCCGCAAAACGTCTTTTGTACGCCATACGGCACATCCCCACAGTACAGTTTCGTCAAAAAATCGATACCATTTTCGGACCAAAACTTCAAAATCTGTACCCAATTTTAGACCAAAATGTCAAAATCTATACCCAATTTCAGACCAAAATGTTAAAATCTATAGCCAATTTCAGATCAAAATGTCAAAATCTACAGCCAATTTCAGACCAAAATTTCAAAATCTATACCCAATTTCAGACCAAAATTTCAAAATCTATACCCAATTTCAGATCAAAACGGCTCGAAAACCCTACCCTTTCAATGGCGCCGCACATACCTATATAGCTCATTTAAGGGACTATTCCGGCTCGAGAGAAGGGCGATATCGATAAGATCATATCTCTGTCTCATAAAGGCCTTTGTAATTTTTTCGAAACAATTAAGCGTATATGATCCGTGCTAAAAACTTGTTATTAATATTTCTCTTACGGACTTATACAATACCAAAATCTAATCTGACCCGATATGAAAAGTTACAAAACGGTGGAAATGCTTCAGTTACATCTTTCGATGTCAAATCTCTTTCATCTCCTTATTATTCTCGGGAGAGGGGAAGATAAGATCAAATCTCTGTCGCAAAAGGGCGGCTATTGTAATTTTTTCAAAGCTTAAGGCTGAAATCAGAGTAAATAAGCCGATATGATACTTGCTAGAAGCTTGTCATTAATCAGTTTTATTCATGTTTCATATTTTGTGTAATGAGCCAAAACATAGAGATGAATGTATAACCCGACCAGATTCTAGTCTAAATTTCAACACCAATGAAACATTACAAAACTGTGTTCAGTTACATCTCTCGATATATTCTAAAATCATATGCAAAGTTGTTTTCTAAATTATGAATATCAGCAACATACAGTGCACATGGTTATTGAATGAAAGCAACATTTGTATATTACGACATGTCTTTTCTATAGAAAATTTTCTATAGAAAAGACGGAAGATATTTTTGTTTGTTATTTTGCCAAGTGTTTTACGAAGTTAAGATTAATGGCTTTTAGAAAGCGTTCCGCCGTGTAGCCCCTTTCTTTCCAGCTGATAGCGCAACTCGTTGCGGCAAATTAATCCACGTTTTTACCTTCAAACTTGCTAGGACGTGCGGTGTGTGGCAAAACAGATTTGCTACAATTCGTTTATAAGACAAAGTAAATCGGCTGAGAAACTTGGATGTATATAGACTTGCTTGCTCATAGTTAACGCAAGTCCATGCAAATTTATAGCGGCCAAACAAAATGGCAATTTGAGCAAAAGTTACAAACCTAGGCTTAATTACTTGCATCGACTTCATCATTTTCAAATGGATGAAGTAGTGCGTCACTACAACAGGATACACTCTGTCTGTCCTAAATGCTGGTCTCACTCTCTTAGTGACATCCTTCTCCCACCAAGATGCTATTTCTAATTACGTGTGTTGCTTGTAACAATTTGGACTGTGTCTTAGGTTTTGAGAACTTCTATTAATACGTTAGTTGAAAATTGCATTTTAAATTTTATCGTTTTATATTATTTTGTTCTATTTTCTCGTTCTGTTTCATTTTGTTGATTATTTTTTTATGCGGATGCATGCCTAGTTTGGAGCCTAGCTCTGTTTACCACGATGGAGGTGTTATAAACAAATAAACAATATCTGTGCTGATATGTGTCATCGATCGCCGGCTACATTTAGAACTTCCAAAGTGAGCTATTGTGGATATTTCATTTCAATCTGAAGAACCCCCAGCCTATGTCGTAAATGAATAAGGAACGAGCTAAGTACTATTACTTGAATATTACTCACATCAAAAGTTATATAAAGCACATTGCATCAATAGTTATTTATTGATCTTTGTTTGAACCTCAGATCATTAGCAAACCCGAAGCGTTCCACTTGACTTCAAAACGAGCTCTCATAAAAATACCATTGACTTCATTACCCACGTGGTGAAACTGCATTGGTAGACTAGTCATTAACTTTGTCTATAATACCAAGTAGCAGTCAAACAATCTTTCAGAGCGCTCGTGCAGTGCACATTACTTTGCTGTGCATTCTCTTGAATAATGTGCTTGTTATTCATTGCCATACATCCAGAATGATTACAATTTTTTATCCGAATTTGCTTAGTTTTTAAAATTGTTAAGCATAACAGGGAGTTAATGCATTTTATTCGTCTTTTCTCCGATTAAATGCATTTTCTTTCAAAACAAGCCAATTTGAAAAGAACAAAACGCAACTAAATCGTAAATTTATCCCGGGAAAATGACGGTATTCGTTGAGCTTTGACATTTTCAGATCAGTTTTGTTGTCGAACACGTTCTCAGGCACCAGGTATGTAACTTGCTTATAGTCGTACACTCAGAACGCGTCTTACCACTTTCAGTTTAGCCAATCTTCGCCCCCCTCCTAAAAAAATCCCTCTCCCTGGAAAACCCAACAAAAACAAAAGCACATGACAACAACAACACTTCAAATCGAATCTCAAGGAATATGTTTCTTCCAAAATATTTGGTTCGTAAATTATTAGATATTTTCAAACAGCTTCAATGTTTCTACCTTGCATAGCTCAGCGTTCTAGCTAGTAAGCGAAGACGCCCTAGATCGACCAGTTTGATTTAGTGTTCTGAGTAGATAATAATTTACTATATTCCTTCTAAACTGTTAGAGTCAGCGTTTTTGTTTATTTGAATTATAAGCATTTGCTTCGTTGCGAAATAAAACTCTGGGGTTGAGCATGTCGGAAACATCGCTTTGTAAATGTGACACTCTAGCGAATTGGAGCAAAAGTGGAACAGCTCACTTTTTTGTTTTCATTTGTGCTAAAGAGTAAAGTACTATTGGTTGTGATCCTTTTGCCCATTCACTTTCTAATTTGTGTTTTTGAAAAGCTGTTTTTTTGTCTCTTGATTGAACACCGAGAATCCACAGTTTCTTTCTAATTTCAATCATGAGGTTGAATAACAGAAGCACAGGTGCAAGTTCGGCCCAAAGCGTAAACACTGTGCTCCGGCCTGCAGACATCAATTAAATATTTTAGCTCCAACAGCGCGTACAAACGTCTCTAGTTTCGGGTTCCCTGAGGCTAAAACACTTGTGTCTAGTCTGTAAGGTACGATTTTCTAATCACGGACACATTATCTGACACATTATCAGGAAAGAAGACTCGTAGGGATCTGCCACTGGCAGTAGACAGGCTGTTAGTCAGACCGGCGCCAATTCCAAGTCTCAGCTTAACTCAGTAGACAAGACCCCTTTCCTGAAAACGGGTTACACGTTGAGCGATGTCCCCTAAGGTAAAAGGGCGTGGCAGAGGCACAGATCGGAATTTTCGACACTTATTTAACAAAACATCTCACACTATGCCCACCCACAGACGTCAGCCTCCCCAGCTTGCTCAAAGTTGTGGAGCTAATTTAATGCCAGTCACGGACCGCAACCTGCCCCTATTAACTGCCACTCAAAACTACTCTCGACATGCAGGCTCCAAACACAGTTTGCGGTAATCTTAAAACACACTCAGCCTAATTTAGATTTTTACAAGACAGTCCTTAAGTCATTTGACAAGTTAAATGCTTAGCGTTTTCTTCGTTTGCAGTTGCTAAAACTGACTGCGTGCTCTCTATAGGACCTTAACTAGCTCGGTGTGCTGTGCTCAGTACTGCAGATCCCAAAACTTAACGTATTGCAGTCAGAATTTCTTGTTTCTTGGGGCTACTGATCAACAATCAAACAAACTTTGATATGTGTCGGCTCAAAATCTGACGCATTATCAGGAAAGGGGACTCGCAAGGATCTGCCGCGGTCACTAGGCAGGCTGTAAGTTGGACAGTTCCAAGACTCAGCTCCGATCAGTAGACAAGACCCCTTTCCTGAGAACGGTTTACATATCTTTAAGACTAAATCTTTTGAATTTCTCAACAACAAAAGCATGTTAAAGTTTGTCTGAATAATTTATGCCATTTCAGAAGTTATCTAGTTATTCAGAAAACTTCAAGAAAGATAATCAAAAGGGAGCCTTTACCGCGATTATGAATATTGAATGTGAATGACGAACACCAGCTGAGCGATTCGCTCATGTAGTTGGCCCCATAACACAGTAGTGCACATATACTAAAAATTGTATGATTTCGTAACACTAGCTAGGTCTGCTCTCTTTTCTTCCCCCTTCCCCCATTCTATTCAGAAACAAGTAGAGTGTTGCTCAATTGTCCATTTCTGTATTGACTAAAACATTTGAAACCCTGTGAGCCGCGAGCTATGAACTTTTAGTATATGTAGGCCTTTTTTAGACTATTTACTAAAAAAGAGTCTTTGACAGTCTGATATCTGAAATTAAATAAGTTGAAATCCTCTGTGCTCCTTAGTGCAATGAACAAAACTAAGCTGATAAAAACTGTCATTTTAATGGCCTTTAATAACTAGTCTTGGCTGAATGCATGCATATGGAAAAATAGAATTTCACAAGTGCGAATTCCACGTTAAGTACTTCCTCATCTATTCGGTATTAGCCAATCAGCTGGTGTAATTCATCCATGCTATGCGATTCTATTCAGAATCAAGTGGAGCCGTTGTTGACTTATCGAAATACGTTATTAACTAAACCATTTCAACGTATGTGCCCTTAATCCATTTAGTATGTAATCTTTAAACCTTATCTCAGGAATCAATAGTACTTCAAACAAACTAACAGCGAATTGTCTTTTCTTTTAATTAGTGCAAGCAGTGGTACATATTTTTGGCTGTAAAAACGATTAAAAGTGAAACTACGGAAAGATATCATCAAAAAGAGGAAACAGTATAAAACAGTGTATTCATTTATCTATAATATAAGTACATTCCACGTAGTACATATGAAAATGTTGGAAGTGGGGAAATTTTACTCTAGTCTTTACTGTTGATAAAATGCATGATTTAACAATCCGTTCTGGAAATGTTTCTCGAAGCTAGGAGGTGCTTCTCTACTCGCAATTTCCTCCTAATAATATAATCCTACACCTGTCATCCGTAGGATTAATGTCAGTTAGTTGCTCAACGGACTTCATGTATATATCCTATTATTGGATTATTAACAGTCCGATTAATGGTTCAGTGGCATAAAATATTGTGCCCATCACTCAGTTCACAGTTTATCTGATTCTTAGTTGGTGCAGCAGAGTATGTCCGGCTTTGTGGCGCGTCTACGGAACGAGTCTCCACCATGACGTGAATTCTCTAAGAGCTGCAGAAAAAGAGACATAACTTTATAAGCGACTAAATTTATAGGCATATTTACTTATTCATTGTTTCTAAATATATAATATATAACAATTTCAGTCAGACTTTTTGGAAGAAACTGAATGATTCAAAATGTAAAGGTTCTTGTTTTTGCCCGAATGCATCATGAGTTCTGATTTTAGTTCTATGTTTACTAAGGATTAGCTAAAGTATTTCCTACATCGTTAATGCGAAATCAAATTACTTACTTTGGCTTCGTACTTCTTCACAAATTTGTTGAAGCTGTGAAGCTTGCTCTTCAAATGCACTTGTCTGCGAATAAGTTTCTCAAGTCGTTTTAGCTTAAATGTGGTAACCCGGCTTGTTCTTGGAGAGAATTTCCGCTGATTTATGCCACTCGTTAAGGTAACTGAAAAAGATTTGCTCTCTTCCACGGTACAGGTCATAATAACCAAGAAAATGAAAGTAAGAGATAATATTAACGACGATTTCATAGTGCTTCTTCACGAATCTTCAAAGGCAAATATGCTTGGTTGCGAGTTGCTCCTTGCGGTTTGACTTTTGCTGGTGTTTTGATCTCTTCAGTGGTATTCAACCGTCTTTATTTATCCACTGCTCGGCTTGCTGCGTCAGTAGAGCAGTTCCTGATTGTTCATCACCCGTGACTCATTTGTCTGGATTATTGCGTATATATTATTCCTATGTCGTCGGTATGTCTCAAGTATGATTGGAACACAAAGACTAAGTTTGGCACAGTACTCAGAATACCGAAACAACTTCAAACTCTCACGGCGCCTCCCCTTTCCGGAAGGTTTCCTTGCATGCGATTCACAACAACACAATTAAGCTATTCCAGTGAAATAGCTTTGGTATTAAGGTTTTGAATGAAAGACGCGCGGAGTTCCTTAGTCCAATTCTTGATATTTCAGTTGACTACGAAATGGCGGTCGAGCTAGTATTAATAAAGTAATGAAGCATATTGCTTGGAAATTTACTGATCTGTGCTTGTACCCGCAGATAATTAGCAAAACCAATGTCTTCCAGACAAAAGGGCATTCTCATAAAAAATATGACGTTGACATGTTTACCACGTGGTTACAGTCATTACTTTCGAGGTCATAAACTTTTAAATTGTATATATCTTGAAAGTGTGATTCATAACAAACTATGGAAGGAGGGAAGGGGAGGTGGAGAAGGGAAAAGACTCCTCCTTCTTCCCTCTCCCGTCTCCCCTTTCTCCCTCCTCTTCGTTTTCTCTCTCCCCAATCTCTCCTTTACTCGCGTGTCCAATGTGGTGCCAGGATGAGCGAAATCGTATGATTCCCGACTTTTTGACCCACAAATAACTGAAGATCGCTAGCTACGCAGACGGCCTTTTATACCAAATATTTTCATCAGGGATTCCGAAACGACCAATGTTTACACTTCAGTAATTTATAAACATGACATTAGTTAAATAGAATTTGAAAAATTTTGCTATTAATCATATTTGTTAACAATACTAATAGAGTTTAATATTTTGGTCACCCTCGAGGGATTGGTTATTGTTGTGAGTCGTGTTGTTACGGTCACAATATCAAGGGCGAGATCATACGACCTAGTAAGACACAAAAACCTAAGATGGAAGCCAAGAGCAAGGATTAAGGTTGTCTCAACAAGAAAATGAACAAGAAACAGTCGTCAGCTTTCAGCACCATTCTGGTCGCGCAACATATTAGCTCTAGTTTTAACAGTTGTTTATTTTCATTTATCAAATCTCACGCTTTACTAGAAAATTCTTACTTTTCTAAATGTGAAAACTGACGCCTCTATTCTTTCATTTTGTTTCCTTTTTTGTTTTACGCAACATCATGGAGATAAACAACTTACATGGCCGCATATTTCTAAAAGGAGCGTACTGAATTGGGAATCAGTAACTGGACTTTTGTTGTACACCCAAATATTACCCCAAATTTTCTAATTTGAATTCCTTCTGCTGTGTCTTTGTAGCTAACGAAAACGTAAATCTCAGCGTAAATTATGGAACGGTTTAGCTTGGCTTTCACCAAAAAGTTTCATGAAACAGCCTAATGAAGGCAACAAATCAAAGCTTCGAAAACTCTTTTCTTATTCAGAAAAGTAAACAAATATTAACATTTGGTATTTTAATTACAGTGATTTCAAATCACTTGAGTCAACGTAACAGATTTGTTACGTGGAAGAAACCGCAATCAGAAAGACACACAATCAGAGAGAAAGGAAACGCTCACTGGATTGAAACTTAACAATGCCGACGTCTAAACTTAGATCTGAAGACCAGAAACAATAGAAAAATAGAACGTTTAAACGTAACTTTGAAACAAATTAACTGGTCTCCCGCGCGACGAACGACAAGTTAAATGACGCTGCAAAAATGATACAGTATAAAAACATGCAGTGACAAAGCTGATGTAAGTGATGTTGTCAATATTTCCTGAATACTTCTAATATTGATCGATTAACTTTGTTTTGCACTAAACACATAAAGTACTGATTATAATCTTTGCTTGCATTCAATCTACCTTGTCAGTTTAAACCAGCCAGCGCATTCAGTTTAAGCTTTTTGCAACAAAATACCAGGTGAAGAACTATGTTGTAGAACTATAATTGTTTTGTTGAATCATATATTTTAGTGATAACACACCCAAATATGTATGCCTGACTAACATATTCACTTTGCAAAAACTGGGAGCTTCCTCTCCGTTTGATACGTTACATCTAATTAACCGTCGCACTGTTCCTTATACCGGCGTGTTTGAGTAGACATACTAAAAAGGGTGACTGAACAAGTATCGTAGTATTCGCCTACAGTGTTACCAATCTGTGTTGCAGCATTGTTTCTCATTGAAACTTAAAAGTTTCATGAAGTATTGCGTTATAGGACTGGCTGAAGCCGAAAAATAGCAAGACATGCTGCGAGCGTACGAAAAGTAGCAAGTTACATGCTTAGCGCCCGGGAGCGTTTCAGGCGACAATAATACTGATCTGAAACGTCAAAGTTCAACGAATACTTCTTCCCGGAATTACTTTACACAATTCAACTGCATTTTGTATTTTTTGTTGTTGAATTCGCTTCAGTTGTTTTAAAGGAACATTTCATTAGAAAACATAAATGACAAGGAAAATACAGCAATTCCCTGTAAGCAAATTCCGATGGAATTGTTGGTGGACCGAGTCCTTGACAAATCACCATCTGAATATTGTATGCAATGAATAACAAGTGCGTTGTTTGGGAGACTGCAGCCAAAAAGTGCTATTTTTGCTAACAAAGTAATGTGCATTGCACGAGCACTCTGAACGGTTATTTGGCTGCCAGGGCATCTTGGAATAAGATAATGACTACCAAAGCAATGACTACGATCACGTGGGTAATTTTTAATGAGAGCTCGATTTGAAGTCAAGTACAGTTAAGTGGAACACTTCGGGTTTGCTAATAATATGACAGGTACAAACACAGATCAATAATAACTATTAATGCAGTGTGCTTTATTTGATTTTAATGTGAGTAATAATCAAGCAATACTTAGCTCGTATTGCTGATTCATTCACGATTTGGACCCTGCACTGAGGCTGGGTATTATTCAGATTGTGCTGAAATATCCACAATAGCTATAGCTTAGCCTGGGAGTTTCTAATTGCAGCCGGCGCTCTATGAAACCCGCATATCAGTACAGATAATCTTTATTTATTTATTTATTTGTTCATTCATGGCACTTTCATCATGAATGATGAGGAAGCATACAATAGAGCTAGGCTCCAAACTAGGCAGACATTCCGCATCCAAAATCAAACAAGTGACACTAAAATGAAACAGGATGAGAAAATAAATAAACTGATATAAAACGATAAGATTAAATAATGCAATTGTACCGGTCACGCGAAGACCAGCATTTAGGACAGATAAATTCCCATGTACGGTATATGTGTTGTCGGTGTTGATATAAAAACCAGGGCTTTATAATTAATTTAACGATGTAGAGGGATAATTTGAATTTATTTTCAGAGGTACTATTACGAATGGTAAGAGGTTCAATAGCTGGTCTAGCGATGAGGTGAAATAAGACTTCTGGGACAGCTATATCAACAACAACAACAACAACAACAACAACAAATAAAGAGAAGGAATCAGAAAAATATGTTACAGGTTGTTAAGTGCTGGCTTCAGTTTTATGAAAGAGGCTTATAGATGAGGTCATAAAAACCGTTTATGGCTATGAGTGCCTGGCAAGCAGCATCTCACATATCCAGAGGGGGCATGAGAGACCTCTCCCTTCCAGTTGCATGGTAGTTAAATTATTTATGAAAAAACAAAAGCAGAATATGGAAAACTGTTGCTAATAGAACATTATATTTAGTGCAATAATAGTAAATGAACACCTAATAGAAAAACACACACACACGCAGATGGGAAAAAATTAAAGTTACAGATAAAAAAAAGTAAAGAAAAGATTAATAGGCAGAAATGAATTGCTGTTCTATCTTTTGTCTATGTAAACCGCAATTTGTGCGAGCTAGGGGTAGAGTTAAGGTAAGCTTTGGAAGCAAGCTCCTGCTCCTGCATGTGCTATGGTGGTGCTGATTGGTGACTAATGTGAAAAGTTTTCAAGAAGACTTACATAGTTGAACAATTAGTATATGTAATAGGACTACATGCTGTCCAATTTGGAAATAATTAGATGAAAAAAATTCCGAGGACAGCCAAAATTGGACGAGGCCGCAGGCCGAGTCCTATTTAGCTGTCAGAGGAATTTT
>JAOEHT020312534.1:0-10136 GCA_025448195.2 Parazoanthus atlanticus | reverse complement strand
TAAAATAGTCAGATAGTTACACAGGTAGATAGGTAGTACATCTTATAATCATGTAATTTTATTGTTTTATTTGAGGGTCACTAGCTTATCAGTTTTACTGTCAATGTGTCACCCTCTGGAAATAAAGTTGTTTATACTCTAAGACCAAGCTGAGTTCATTGCCTGCATATTCATGAGACCAAGTGAGATACAAAAACCAATCATGATAAAAACCAATATAAATGAATAAAGAAAGCAGTAAGAATTCTAGAATGTATACCTCAACTTGTGCAAGGTCAGAACCCTGGGGGATAGGGGTTGAATGGTGTGCACACAGTGTAGCTCACTGCAGAGTCTGACATGCACATTCATTCGGGTTTACAAGTATGCTTCCTCAAAAGTCTGGGAAATATTTTGTTTTCTTCTTACCATAACAGAAAGCAGAGTTTGTGATGAGCTTTTTGCAAAGTTGTTCCTTTTGCTGCTTATGAAAACTTCTGAAAATGCTTGAAAAAAACTCAGGATTTTTGAAACTCTGAAAGTGTGCAAACCCCAAATACATTTTTACAGACTGCAGTGCAGTTTTGAGTGAAGATTCTGAAAATAATGTTCAAATGTGAACTACATCAAAAGTTAAAAGTATCACATTTTATTCACTATCAAATATGCAATAGTATTTCTGAATATATATGTTTTTGCACCAAGAAATTGAGAATTGAAGGAAGCAAACTGTCCATCTGGCATTTTAAGCACTTAATAATTATGAATATCAAAACGAAATACCTACATTTGTGGTTTCATGCTTTCGATCATTGCAAGTCCTGTCTGTGTCATTTTTTGCAAAAATAATATTTTATGTTTATATTCAGTGATGTCTGTTTTATAAGCAGTGCATCATTTCAATGCACAGCTTAAAAGTTAATTGTTTATTAATTTGTGGTAATTCTTGCGTGCACATGACAAGACATCACAGCAGTCATGTAAGAAAAAAGAGTGTAATTTGTGAACGTTTTGAGTTTTCTGACTATTCTACTTGGATTACAGAATTTTATTGTATGATTAACAAATTAAAATAATTTGACTGAGATAAGAAGATGACCAAAAGTTGCTGCCCAGACTTTGCCAAAAATACCGAAATTCTGCAAATAATAATAATAATAATAATAGTAATATAATAATAATAATAGTAATAGTAATAATAATAATAATAATAATAATAATAATAGTAATAATAATAATAATAGTAATAGTAGTAATAAATGATAATAATAATAATTGTAATAATAATAATAATAACATAATTATTTTAACAAGAAGTTAAAAATAACTGCTGTCAATGCAGGTCCTGTACATTGCTTCTAGTAACATCTTAATTAATTTTGGTTTGTTATACAGTCAAAACATTCCTTACAATACCCAGAAAAGAGAAATAGTTGCCACACCCTTCTATTTTTTCATATTGTTTAAGCAGCCAAGAAGGAGGAAACCAATAGTTTATACATGCAAAGATCTAACTTATTATAAATACCCAGGGATTGGAATTTTTGTAGTAGTGTTGTGCTGTCTTCCCAATCCATGCAATGCAAAGCTGGTCTCATATGCTTTTTCGTCATCCCATAGTAACATTTAATGTTTTGGTGTCCCAGGTCCCTGAAGTTGTGTATTTAAGAGATGTTATGATCAGCTTGAATGTATCATTCTATTGTTCGGCAATCACAAGTTAAAGTGCCTTAAATGTTCTTTGTTAGGCAACAAGCTTTGTTTCATGTCCTATCAGCCTACTCCATGTACAATGTGGTAAGTATCAATACATAAGTTAGGACAGCTTAAAAACTTGTTTGTATCCAACCAGTTAAAAATGTTGAAAAATCTACTAAGGCCAGACCAATTTAATTTCCTGTTTTATGAACATTCCAAAAACAGGTTAAAAGGATACTGTTAGGACATTGGTTCAACGGTTACTGTAAAAACTATTTTTTTTATCTCTTTCTCATGTCTACAGATAAAATCTGCTAATAGTTCTATGTGTTCTATGAAATCTGTTGGAGACAAATTTCATTATTTAATGAATTGTGGTCATCCGGACTTGGTGATTCTCAGGAGCAGATTTCTCTCAAATCTAAACCTTCTTAACATTAGTTTCAGCAAAATTGATTGTTATAATTTCTTCAAATATATGATTTTCATGTCTGATGAGATGATTAGAAGGCTTTGTGCTAAATACATTTCAGATATAATTATCTAAGTGTTACAAGTTAATTATGAATGAAAGTGCATTGGTTTGAATAATAATAATAATAATAATAATAATAATAATACAATTATTGTTAGTACTTAATCAACACATGTAAAATCTTTCTCTAAGTATGATGACTTTTTGTATATGTACTGAAGTGATGTTCTTTACATAAGAATAAAGTGAAAGAAATATTTTGTAGTAATTTGCTTACAGTCGATACTATACATGTAATTACTGAGCTGTCAAATAGGTATATATAATCATTTTTGCAATTCAAAATATCAACTATTAAAAACAAATAGATTTTGATTTTGTTATTCACCACCAAAAATACACCTCTCCATTAAATAATATGTAGGTACATTATTTCTGATGTTCAACAAATGTGATGAAGGCGCTCATGCCATACAAGTCATGTTTTACACTCAAATGAACATGTATTGTCCATTTCCAGACAGCATGTTGAATGGCAAGATGTGCAAGACAAAATGATTTTTTCGGATTTCTCAAGAGTTATTCTTATGGTCATGCTGTCTAATGTAGAAAGACTTTCCAGAATTTCCAGGGCCCTGCATTTCATTTTCCATTGATCAAGAAATGTTTTAGTATTGCTTGCAAAATCTTCTACAAGAAAACTCTTAAAGTTTGATGCCCAAAATCAGAGACAATGACAGTGCATGTGAAGCTGAACTTGTGAGTTGTTACTTGTGTTTTGACAGTAAACAACCTGATTTTGCTATGCTGTGTCGATCCTTTGAACGTGTTTACCACTTCAGTGACTAGTTTTGGCTAAGGTCGAACGTTCACAATTTCTAATCTCCAATACTTTTCCTTGGGATTCTAGCTGAATACAAGAATACTTTAGACCATGATCACCTTCACAGGCGCAGCTGACATGGCGACCTCCTGGTGCCATTGCCTGCTCCTCAGACACTGTGAAAAAATTGACCAATCAGATACGCTCTTTAACTAGCCCTTTTGACCCATTGCAAAATTCTGGCTATACAGCCATAAAAATAGAATCTCCTGTCACAGTTATTGTAGTTCTGTTTTTCAAACTATTTGGGAAATATTTATCTCTGATTTTGTAGCGTGAGGATTTTTTGGTTAAATGTTTAAAAAGTTTGCAAATTACATCTTACTCCAAAACTTGTTTATATTTTTTTGAGATTTCCAAAAATCAAGTTCGGAAACAGGAAATTAAATGGTCTGGCCTAAAAGAGTTAAAGTTCTTAAATAGATAAGATACAAATGAAACAAGTTTTTTAACTATCCAAAATATAACTATAGTACTGACTGCCCAAATAGTATTAATACATAGTTACTTGGTAATCTACTGTCAGGGTGGAGATTGCTGCTTGAATACAATGAGGGTAACAACTCACAATGTTAACAGCATATTTACATCTTTGTTCATTTGTTCTAGGTCAAGTGTAGTCCTGTAAGTTCTTGTACAAAGACCTAAGTACTATTAATAATATTAGTGTGCAGACCAGAACTCTTCTTAGCTTATGTTTTCATCGTTAAAAGTCTTAAGAGCTGACAGAAATATCTAGCACACCAAGTCTCTTTTGAATGAGAGAGCTCAGATCTGCATGGATTTCAATTATATATAGGTCATTTGAGTGGAAAAATTGTGAGGTTTATTTTGATTGATTTCACAATAATGTACTAAATTATTTATGATCGATTTGTTCAAAGTTTGGTAAAAGCCAGTTTTGCTCAACAACAACAACATTTTATTTGAATCTTCAAGAAGTTTACAAAAAAGAGATATTTAATTGCCATATTTATTACTAAATTTGGAGGATCACAGCCACTTAAAAATAGCAAAAGGTTAGTCGCGTTAAGTGGCTGTGGTCAAGCGGCAAAGATTTCACAAGCTGGTTTAGAGATGAGGAAAAAAGAAAAACAACAACAACAATACAAAGATATTATAATACAAAGTAAATTATATATATATAAGAACAATAAAGAAACTATACAAAGAGACATTGTATTTGGAACATTTAGGGGGTAGAGCTTAAAGGGACCCCTTTATGAGTGTTGTAAGACTGACAGAATGATGGAAAATTAATGCCACTCTTCAAAATTATTTTTTCCCAAATGTTGTGTCCAACAGGAAGTTGGGTATTGCCAGGGCATGAGCGGAATTGCAGCTATCTTGCTTATGTATCTCAGTGAAGAGGTAAGTTGTGGCTGATGGAAAATGGTATGATAGAGAAAAATTAATGATTCACTGTCTACAACTTACTAGTTGCTCATCTCTCTATTTTATTATTAAGGGTAGTAGGTAATTTGTTTTGAATGGAAGAATGTGAAATAAGCTTTCATTAAACACAGTAATTAAGACTTGTATATATGGAATCCATTTTTGACTGTGTACTTAAGGATGTGGCTTATCTATAAGACAACTTAATAGTTAATATCCAAAATGTAAGTAATATATAATTAGGTGTGGGTGTAGTCACTGTTTCTGTATTTATAATGGAAAATTGTGATGAAAATGTGTAATTTTAAATTGGATCAAGTTAATTGGACAGTAATATTTGTGTAAACTGTTGACATAATTTCAACCTTAACCCTATTCAGCCTGGGGGCAGTGCCCACACTGATTTCAACCACTGAGAACTTTCTTGATATTCAGGTAATACCCACCAAATGTGGCGACTTTTACTAAAATTTATTGGAAAACAAGATTCTGGATAAATTTTGTGTCAAGGGCATCACCTGTTGCCATGGCAGTGCCATTTTTGATGCCATGTTTAGTCAAAGTTCGACTTATTAAATAATTTCTCCATTAACTAACGAAATCTTTCAAACAAGTGCTAATTCTTAGTCTTGAATCAATTAAGCGATATTTTCTGGAATATAATTAACATTGCATGTGATTTGTGACTTCATAAGTGTTGCACAATACCTTTCTAAGAAATCCAAGATGGTGGCCAGGTACTTTGCACTGTGTCAAAATTTAAAGCTTTTCCTGGTAGATTTGCATTTGAAAATGTTGCAAACAAGGCAAAAAACAGGATTGAGTGACAGTAGTAGCATTTAATGCAAGGAGCTTATGTGAGGTTTGAACATTAAACTTTCCTGAAGAAACATGCTTTGCACAACTCTAATTCTGTAAATACTGTGAGTCATTTATATTAAAAAGGGAGTTTGCTTTTTGATTTGTATCATTTGTATGTTGTTTTTTCCTAGCACAGCTACATCTCTAGACTTTTCTAACTTTTGATCAGCAAGATTTTGTAAAAACCCAAAATTTTGACAGTTATGACATCTTTATGATGTAATGATCAATGATGTCATATGCCAATTAAACTACATTAAATTAATTGCTTTACGATTCTCTACTACCCAACCAAATTTCATTTCAATATCTTTAATAGTTTTAGAGTTATAAGCCGCGGGTACTTTCCGCACCCCCCCCCCCCGGCCCAGGCACCCTCAAAAAACCCAGGCCAAATAGGGTTAAAATACATTTGAGCCCTCACAAACTTTTCCGAACATTTCTGAAGATTTTACGAAAGTTTTGCTTGATCGTTAAAAATATTTTCAAAAACGTTTTGAGTAGTTACCGAAGTGCGCTTTCATAATTGACTTCCTTTCAATCAAACAAGCGACATTGACTTTGATCAACAGGCTTCTTTCTCTTTGTGTGTCGTTTGCCGTTAGAAATATTTAAGCTTTCCTTTTTAGTTTAAAAGGTAGTAGCTATTCTCGTAAGAAAGTCATATGTAAAGCACTTATTGATTGAGAAAGGTCGGACTAAGCTGCAAGATATTTGGCTGTCGGTCATGAAATATGTACGTCATGACCTCGAGCCAAATATTTTCCCACTCAGTCAGTAAGTACTATTACTTCTTATTTTCACAAACATGAAGGAAGGAAATAAGACTTGATTTTCCTCGCTCGTTTTTTTGCCATATCAGATCAACTTGTTACAATATTTGTTATTAGTAAGATAATTTTTTTTGGGTCCTTTTGTTGATTTACGTAAGTGATAGTGTAAAATCAGTTAGTTATCGCGTTTGATAGTGGCGGAGACATGCATGTTAAGTATCAAAAGGTTGTTTAATACTTTAAAAGAACATCTTAGGCTAGATATGTGCTGTATTGACCTTTTTATCCCTTTCCCCCTAGGAACCCGGTTTTGATGCTCCCAAGACTTTCTCTATTGGAACGGCGGATCAGTCTCAGTCCTCGCTACTCTTTAGCACTTCAAGATCCAGAGCACCGAGAAAGTCATTCAAACCTGTGCCAAAGGACTTCGGATCTCAGCGGCTACAGCCGTTGCAAACAGCTACCCAGGGGGATTCACAAGGTACGTGTAACGTACTGTAATCTGAAAGAGAGCGCGAAGGACAGGGTGGGAACGAGCCAGTATGCGAGCATGCGGACGTGTCTTCCTGTCTTCCTGTCTTTCTGTCGTCCTTATTTCTGTCTTGAATTTCTCAAGAGAAGCAGGCACTGGGCAAGGAATATCATTCCTTTAAAACTTACTGTGATGTCTTCTCGGATTAACTACCTAAACGTTTACCCAGGCTTGTTGTAGACCATAGTTAACAGAGCGAAATGGTTATGAAACTCGGCCAGTTTCTTTGTTATATGTTTTTGTTCTCTATCTCTTTTGTTCGTCGGCCTTGACGGTGCACAAAACACAAAAAGTATTGAAATGCATATGAATAACTAACCAGTAAGAATATTTGGGCTCACACATTGAACAAGGCAATGTGCACCGTCACAGTTCGTTCAACCAAAGACAAAGCAGCTTTGTACACTCCTTTTCAAGTTTGTTGAGCTTCACAACCAGTTAGTTCTATCAACTATTTGTAAACTGAACTCTTTACTGAGTTGTTGAGTTCCCTTTTAAATGTTATGCCTTTAGAGATTACTTTTGTTAACTTTTAACTGGAAGGAGAAACATTTGTTCAAGCAGAGTAGAGTTTACTCTTAATACCTTTAATGATAGCATTTGTCTTTGTGTTGGGAAGTGCGTATGAGAACTAGTCTAATGATGAAAACTAAATTTAAGGATATTGTTATTTTATTCTATAGAATTAATCAAGTGAGATATATATTCCATGGTATTTAGTTATTTTCCTGCTCTGTTTCTTTGAAGCTCTTTTTATTGCTATAATGATTGTAGCAAGCACACTGAACTGTTTTTGGGAAAATTCGCCCTATGTGAATGTGTGTATACAGCTATTTCAAAATAGGTTGACTTGTAAAAAGCGCAATACCCAGATCGTAAAGCATGATTGGACCTCTAATTTCTCCAATTGCTGAGCTGGTATTGGTCTAATTTATAAAAATTACTTAGTTTTAAGCTTTGCTGGTTTCATTTGGTTCGTAAAATACAGGGCTCCCATAATTCCTTTCGTGCGAGGTTTTACATAGCATAGATCGTTATGGTTTGGGAAGATTTGGGTGTGACTCAGAAACGCTCTTTATGGCGTGTTGCAAAAGATAAGTTTTCGCCCCTGGATTATTTTATCGTAGTAAATGTAATGAAGCTGCTTGTGGTATTGTTCACTTCCAGTAGTACATTCACTTTTCAATTAACTTTTCACTTCATCATGCGAATTCCAAATCTCTTGTATCCCGATAGTTGGAAGCCAAAGAGATGAGATTATGAGACTTAAGAGACGGTTTCTGAAGGATCAGACTGATGCTGGGGCTTACTTTGCCAAGAAAGAAGTTAAACGAAAACAATTTAGAGAAGTAAGTTATTGACAGTGGCCGCCTCTTTGTTGTTCTCTTATTCATGCCTGAAGTGTTTATGCTCATGTTATCGTTGTTTTCGACTTGGCTGTGTTAAAGTCGTTAGTCATAGTCAATTGTTCTCACTGTAACGGTCTGTTGCTCTTAAGGCTTTTATATATAATGTTTTTCCCGATATTCTTATTTCCTTTTCCTCTATTTTCTTGTTCCTACCACCATTTTTGCAGTTTTCATGCATATTGTTCCTGTTTAGTTTTACCAGTTGAGCTTGTAGTCGTTTTCCATAGTGATCTGTTCTTGCTTTAGTGGACACTTTGTTGCTGTTAATTTTGACTGAATTGCTTGCAAGAAAGGCTGTTTTCAAAAACCTTCTTTTACAAGCAGACCAACATAGCTGTTTGACACGATCCATTGCTTTTGGAGACGTCACGGTTTTCACTGATACAAATTTTTGGTAGTTCCATTCCCTTGTGGAAGCTAGATCTATTGCTTATATTGAATTAATGAGCCCAAATTTGACCGAGGGCTTAATGGCTTTTTGTCCCCACAAGGAAATGGTACTCTGACACAGTGTAACCATGCATGTGGATACCTTTTAAATTGTTCCTTTTCAGGAAGCGTTGCAGAGACAAAAGACAGCCCGTGAGAATAGGGTTGTAATGTACCGGAAGTACCGAGTGGGAGATCTGCCAGACATCCAAATCAAACATTCTGAGCTCATTGCACCACTCCAAGCTGTGGCACAGGTAAGCAAGTCTGTGAAGGAAGTTATATCCAAAGACGAAACATTCCCTACCGTTTATGCTAAGTCAAAGGGTTTTTCCTGGTTTCTTTCTCTATTCGCCTCCCTTCGGCTACTTTGTTTATGCCCGTGTGTTTGAGCAGGACAAGAACCAAAATGCTTTCTTTTTTTGTTCAAACGTTCTGGAAGCAGTAGTTATTAGTAGATTTCTGTTGACGTAATTTTCAATTTCAAACGGCTTTTTCAAACACCATTAAGAATTCAAACAAAAAAAGTAACCTTTGTCTCAAACAATCATTTAAGGAATGCCCGAATTATTTAGTACAATAGCTGAAACCCACCTATTCCTTTATTCTAGTTAAGATTTTGTTAATCGCCCCCACTTGCTCGAATTTATTGAACAAAGCACTCTTCTACGTTTGCGATGAGAACGAGGCAAATTATAATATTTCTCAGTGAGTTTAAGAGGTGTGAGTGATTGTTATCGTGTCCTCGAGCTGACCAACTTTGATTTAAATTGTTTGATTTATTTGAGTATGTATTTTGATTTTTGTTTCTTTTTGCTAGCTTAGATCAGTATTTTTATTCTTTGTGAACTTACATCTGCACGCTCTTGATTCTAGTGCGACAACACGTTCGCTAAACAGTTGTTCACGGCTCTGTTTGGAGGGATTTTCTCTCAAATGGACGAAAAACTAACGGAAAGGGAAGCCATCAGCACCACGGCGGAAATCCAGGCTGCCCTCAACGATATGATGTCAGGTTCCACTTCCTTCTTTCCGCCTTTTATCTCATGCATGGAGGTAAGGGCAAGGTCCAAATTGTGAAGAGTTCTTCGTGAAACAGTTAATGAACCTGTATCAATATTTATTACTACCAATTTCCTCGACTTTCCTTTTAACACAATCTACCATTAATAGCAGATCAATGGATTTCATTTTTTTGTCAATCGGTTGAGAGGGTCAGCAATATGCGAACAGGATTTGGATAGACTTTTGCTCAGAACTGATGCAGTTAAAACTTCATATATTGTGGCAGAAACAATGTAGACAACATTTTATTTTTGGCTGTTAGATAACGTATGCTGTTTAGTATCGCTCCGTGGTTCAAACTGAAAACTCTTATTCAAATTTCTCTTCATATGAAACTGCTTACAGTTGTCTTGTTTAACAAATCTGAATTTTACTTTTTGACATTGTTTGGTAATATACTAGAAGTAATCATGGATTAGTGGAGTGCGTTCGAACTGATAAGGTATGGTTTGAGGATCGGGCGATTATGAGTTTAAAATGCCAACTGCTGGTTATTCAACGAAAAACATGCATTTTCACCATGATTTTATTCCTTTCGATTTCTCAATATCAATAACAATACTTGCAAAATGTCAATGGTGACAGTAATTGAAACATCTAAGTAGGTATTTGATACTTCTACACGTTTAAATCTTCT
>JAOEHT020312447.1:0-10137 GCA_025448195.2 Parazoanthus atlanticus | reverse complement strand
GTGACATTATTGGCATGTTGTCCAATGACGGGGAACGAAAGGGAATGATGGGGAACGATAAGGACTGATGGGGAACGATAAGGAGTGAAGAGGAACGATAAGGAGTGACGAGGAATGATAAGGAGTGATGGGGAACAATAAGGAGTAATGGAGAACGATAAGGAGTGATGGGGAACGATAAGGACTGATGGAGAACGATAAGGAGTAATGGAGAACGATAAGGAGTGATGGGGAACAATAAGGATTGATAGGGAAACGATAAGGACTGATGGGGAACGATAAGGAGTGATGGGGAACGATAAGGAGTGATGGAGAACGATATGGAGTGATCGGGAACGATAAGGAGTGATGGACAACGATAAGAAGTGATGGGGAACGATAAGGAGTGATGGGGAACGGTAAGGAGTGATGGGGAACGATAAGGAGTGATGGGGAACGATAAGGAGTGATGGGCAACGATAAGGAGTGATGGGCAACGATAAGGAGTGATGGGCAACGATAAGGAGTGATGGGGAACGGTAAGGAGTGATGGGCAACGATAAGGAGTGTTGGAGAACGATAAGGAGGATGGGCAACGATAAGGAGTGATGGAGAACGATAAGGAGTGATGGAGAACGATAAGGAGTGATCGGGAACGATAAGGAGTCATGGGGAACGATAAGGAGTGATGGAGAACGGTAAGGAGTGATCGGGAACGATAAGGAGTGATGGAGAACGATAAGGAGTGATCGGGAACGATAAGGAGTGATCGGGAACGATAAGGAGTGATGGAGAACGATAAGGAGTGATCGGGAACGATAAGGAGTGATGGAGAACGATAAGGAGTGACAAAGCTAAGTATTTTTCAAATTAAGATTAACCATAATATTTTACCCCATGGCGTGATGCTACATAAAATGAAACTTACAGATACAGATGGTTGCCAACATTGTAATGGGAGAGAAGCGCTGTTGCATATTTTATGCACATGTTCTCTTATTAAATTGTTCTGGACAGAAGCGATTTCTTGGTGGAACTCTAGAACAGAGGAAAAGTACACTTTCAATGAAATTAAGATTATATATGGTTAGTTCAAACACATGTTCTTTTATTATTTTACATAATCACTGTATGAACTACTGTATATGAATGTAATATGGAACAATAAAAAAATGAAAAATAATAAAAAATGGAATAAGGCATTTCTGTATGCCATAACCCTAGACAATTTTCTTCTTTCTTTCTTTCTGCTTTGCAGTGATTCAGTTGCAAACAACTACAGTCCCAAAGCACAAGCTTTAAATACAAGACTTATTTATAAGAAGTATAAGAATGCAGAACCTGTGTCAGGTAAGGTGAAGAATTTTTGTGAAGGGCCTCTGACAACTGAAATAATTTAAGCATTTGCGATCTGTTTGTTTGCGAGGTTTGTGTAGTTTTAACAACTTTATTTGGACTTTTGTAATGAACCAACAAGAAACCCAACTACAAGCAACGTATAAATAAAACTAAAGTTGTCAATTTGGTTTGGCACGAAGAGGTCTAAGTTTTGTGTGGGATGTCCATTATGACTCTTAACATTTGAACTTAGTAAAAGATATATCCAAGAAAAAGGCTACGAGAGCAGGGACAGGATCCACATAAGGAGTAATTACAAGGATAAATAAAGTTGAAAATGTTACACAACAGTTGGGAATAGATCTTCTATAAGTGTGCTTCCAATTGGGGAGGGTCGGGCAAGCGGAAGGTTGGGTTAGCTTGAGAACGGAGTCTTCAGAAAGGAGGTAGTTCCTTAGCTAGCGCGTCCCACTTTGTAATGCAGGTGTGAAATCTCCAAATATGTCAATGTGTACTAGATTTTGTGTGCACTTGTAAGTAATAACCTAGGTCACGGACTTCTCTTTCATAACACAAGATAAGGAGTTGAAGGTGTTTCAGTCTTGTGACGTAAGAGATTTCGCCGCATCTTTTTCTCATAATCCAAAGAGTGGCTTGTCTCTCTATGGTAGATTAAGGATTACTCAACCAAAAAGGAAAAAAAGGAGCTATAGAACTATCCTCTATTTGAATGTGTTTTCAACCAATAGTGAGATCTTTTTCTAGTTGGTTAAGTTAAAGAATTGTAGAAATTGGTTTGAGAACAATTGCATGGGTTCTCTTCTCGATATTTTCGTGCTCTTGTTTTGTCTTTTTGATGTTTTATGTTGTGAGTTATATTTATAAATGAATTGGTGTTAATAGGACTCGAGATCGTCCCTGCTTTTTGTAATCTACTACTTTTAAGTAGTAAAAATCAAAAATATTTTTTTGAAGCAGCGTTCGTGTTTTTTACCATTGCAAACCTGAAAGAATATTCTTGGCCCCTGAATATCAGTAAGGCTTTCTTTTATCGTTTTGGGGTTTTTTAAACCATTACACACCACACGCTAGCCGATATTTTATCACTGAGGTTTTGCGAACCTAGCCTAAATCACTCGTTTCGCTATGTTGGAATCTTGACAAATTAACCTTTTCTCAGTATACATTTGCTCCCGACAAATTGTCGGGGACCGCCATGATCCACACGCTAGTCGGCCGACAAGATCCGTCAGGACATCTGAAAAATCAACCTTATTTAGATTTTAGCAGACAAGCTCCGATTTTTTCGTGGCTTTTCGGAAACCACCCCACACTAGCCGATGTTCTGTCAGCGACACAAAATCGACAGTCTCCTAACATAAAAAATCGGCTAGTGTGTGATGGGTTTTACCTACTCAATTAAACTTGTCTCTTTATTAAACGTCCATCAGTGATTCAACAGTCAAACTGGCATATAGGCTGAATGGCTGCCTTTTATTCAGAGATTTAACACTAAGTGTTCCTTTTTATAATCGTAGCTGGCAAAAAAAGAGGCCCCAAGAGATCTCACAGCCCTCCACAGAGGGTGCTGGATGCAACAGTGCAACCGGTCTTCAACTCACGACCATTTTCGCCTACTTCTGTAAAGTCTGCTCCAACTAACAGCACTAAAATTGGCACAACAAAAAGGACGCATGCGCATTTCAGTAGTACTGTATCCAGATTGGAAAGGCACAGCCCAGAACCGGAAACTTCAAAGAGAGTGAGTTTAGACACAAGTTATCTTTCGGACGCAAAGCCTCCAAGGTTAAAGAGAGTAAATTCTGCGCACAGTGCGCCTTCCAAGTCATTCGGCAGAGGATCGTCACTGGGCGATAGTGGATATCATGATCACATTGGAGTGTTGAGTCAGAGCCCAGCATCAAAACAAACTAAAATTGCATGGGCGAAGCATGCACCGACTAGGACCTCTTATGCTACCGACACGATCGATGACACAATCTCACTGGGTTTTACGATTTCCGAGGCACCGGATGTTAATGAAAATTCCATCAGTCCGGGGTATTCGACCACACCTGCATTTCAGGACCATCGCGAGTATGACGCAGAATCTCTCTCTGTTTTGAGTATCAATTTCCCCCCTGCCACTACCCCCACCTTTGGCCTGCCACGTGCTGTTGTCCCCCCGGAATCACAAGTGCAGAGGTACTACGGCTTGGTGGAAAATGCAATTGGAGATCAGATGGTTGCACCGCTGAGTAAAGAGTGGAAAAAGAAAACTCATGATTTTCTACCAAAACATTTAAGAGATGAGTACAAAGACACTCTTATCTTGTTGGACGAGGTGAGAATGATAACCTTTTGTATTATGTAGATAGGAGTTCTTTACTGGAAAATACAGTGGCATGTGTTCCATATCTTCACTATTGAGGATATCACTAGTGACGATATCGATTCCGATGATCTTTCTAAAATTTGCAAAAAACCCAGAAAAGCTTTCTAAAAACGTTTTGTACAATTTCAAAACATTTCCGAAGATTTTCCAAAAAATTTGAAAAACGGAATAAGCTTTCTAGATTTTTTCGACAATTTCTGAAAGTTTCCGAAAAAGTTTTGAAGATTTTTTAAGATTCTCCAAAATATTTTCAAAGATCTTACGAAAATTTTTGTTTTGTCTTTATCGGTAATAAAACGCGAGTGAGTAGAATATTGGCTATTTTTTTGAAAAAAGCGCCAATATTTTCTCGTGTTAAACCAGGCGTCGTGTAACATCCTCTAGATGTATCTATCGCCTTGCAAAGTTTTTGTATTCAACAGCAAATAGAAGGCAAGATTCAAGGAAACGTTTCCAGTTTTTAACTGCATTGCATTTTTTGGTATGAGAACAACTGCAGCAGTTTTGACTCTGGAATCCTATAGCAGAAAAAAACCTGTAGAATTGCTTACAAGTAGTTTACGTAAGCTCGAATATTGGCAATTATTTTACAATACTATCTTTTAAAACGCAAGATGGTAGCTTCAAAATTTTGTCAGAATTGCTTTTACTTGCCAAGATTAGTTAACACTTAAGTTGGTTATCCAGTATTGAAGCTGTTTTGGTGTGACATTTTAAGGAAATGAACGAGGAATACAAGAAGAGCATGAAGCAAGGCATTCTGGACTACGTTCTGTTGGACCTGAAGGAACAGAGAAGACTTGGACTGCACATGCCAGAACCTGTACGTAGAAAGTGTGAAGTTGTTACTTTTTTTGAGGTTTTCTTCTCATTTTGTTTTGCAAGACATGGATAAATTACCTTCTAGTTGTCGAATCGTCAAAATTAGCCGACGAACGGCGAACTTGATCGCTTGCTGTACGATAAACGCCGGTTGAGAGTATTTCAGACAGAGTTTGAATTGCAGAAGTACGTTTTAGTTGCATCTCTTACTTCTAAACACAATGAGCACCCATATCATAGTGTTATTGATCACTTGCTGTGATCGGTTTGGTTAGAAGTTTAATACTTATTCACAGTTAATCTGAATGCCATTACTGATCATGATCTTGATGACTGTAAAAAAAATTGTAAGAATCAGCTGGTTGTACTAAAATTCCGCTAATAAGCTCCTACGGTTATATGCCCCTTCAGGTAATCGGACAAGTTTTTATCACGTGTTAGGAATTAGCCAATTGAGCGCGCGTTTTCTTGCCTTGTCGAAAGGCACCATCCCAAAGACTTTGTGAGATTAGTAACAAGCGCTGTTGTTTGCTTGTTTCGCTGAAGAAACTAATGTAATGTAATGCAATGCAATGCAATGCAATGCAATGCAATGCAATGCAATGCAATGCAATGCAATGCAATGTAATGTAATGTAATGTAATGTAATGCGCCAAGCGGGAATTGAACTCGGGACGATCACGTTTGTTTTCACACCATGCGTAGCACGTCAGATCACGCCAACTTCTTGTTGCACGTGAATGGTTTATTTTGAATAGCAATGTTTCTGGTCCAATCAGATTGTATTTTTTGCAGTTGTAATTGCATGGAATTATACATTTTTGCACAGAATTACAAAGTAATTGCACTGCTCTTAGCCAATCAAAATCAAGTAATTTTTTCGTGTATATGATTATGAAATGTAATCATATACATGAAAAAATTACTGGATGCCTATCGGTTAAGAGCAGTGCAGTTATTTTGTAATTCTGTGCAATTACAAACACAATTTCTCAAATCTGATTAGATGAGAAACAATAGAAAGTCGATAAACCAATCAAAACACAGCAGTTTTTGTGACAACAGTGGAGGGAAATTCAAACAAATTCTTGAAAACAAACCCCGATGTGATAAACATGCAGCATATGAAACAAAAAATTCAAAAATCCAACCCAAAGTGAAGATACATCTGACGGATTCTAACAAATTCAGCTTGCAATAGTAATACTTTCGAAGCTAGAACTCGATAATGTTTTGTTCACACAGTATGAAAACTTTGACTCACCTAACAAAATCGGTATAAAATATAATGCACGTCAAGCTTGTTTTTGGTTTCACCAATCGAAAACATGAAAATATGTTACTGTAGTCGAACACTGTACTTTCGCTAGCTTGCGATGGACAACTGCGCAAGACTAAAAATGCGCGCAAAGGATGACGGATCCCAGACCTAGGTGTTTAAGGTCGCTTTCCATTTGTCCGGTCTGGCCTGAAATGGTGAAATGTTGAAACTGTGAATTTATAAAAAAAAGTGCCATTTTTGAGACTTGTGTCGAGTTGAATTCACACTGTTAAAATTTATAATATAAATACAATAACTTCAAAAACTGTCCGTAAATAAAACGTCCGAGATAAAACGTCTAAAGTTTTTATGTCCGAAATTTTTGCTTTTTAAATTAGTTCGGCTTCAGTTGCAAGATTAACTGCTAGGTGACCAGTGAGGTTTGCCCGAAACAAGTATTGACAATTAATTTTGTGCTGAGTGCCCACACTTCAATGGCTACCTCTTCACTTACCTGTTAATACCACAAAGAACATCTACAATTCCCACGATCAGCTCCATCTGCGGTTGTCTCTTCTTTAAATGTGTACCTTTGGTGGGTCTGTTTTAGGGAAGGTTTCAAAGTATGCCTTTCCCTTGGTAACTCACACCACCCTACAAAAAAAATGCTGGCTTCTGATTGGTTGCTTGACTGTGAATTTTCCTTGATACCGTTCAACTAACTTTTCATAGCACATGTGCAGTTAACCAAAATTGGCACTGTCATCTGGGAACTTAATTTACTTGAAAAAATTTGTAAATGATCGAAATGTTTTCCAAGTGTATGAAAAATTTCCAGAAGACTTCGTGAACGTTCGGAAAATTTTCGGAATTTTTTTAAAAATGGTTCGGAAATCTTCATAAAATATCGGAAAACCTTTGGAGTAATCACCGTTGAATCATCGGGTCTTTGGAAAATCTTCGGAACTCTTCGGAAAATCTTCGGAAAGTGTTCAAAAATGTTCGGAAAGATTTAGGGGGAATTTCGATTTTTTTAAGAAAAATCTTCGGAGGTTTTGAAAAAGTTGGTATTTTTTGTAGCTGTTGTATTAACAGGAAACACCACTTTAGTTCTCGAAGAACTAATAAAAAATACCATTTTTTTGGTGAAAGTGACAAATACCACTCATGCTTCGCACTCGTGGTATTACGCCATTTTCATCAAATACTGGTTGTATTTTTCATTAATTCTTCTCGAACAGTGGTGTTTTCAATCAAAATACCACACCTTCAAAAACTACTGGATTTTGATTGATTGCTTGACTGTTAATTTTCCTTAATACCATGCAATTAATAGCATATATGCAATTTTAGAAATCTAATTTGGCCTTGTCATCCGGCAACTTCATTTACTTGAAAAATTCGAAAATGATTGAAAATGTTTTGGAATCGAAAGTTATCGGAAATCACGTTCTGAAATCTTTGGAAAATGTCAGAAATTTTTGGAAAATTATCAGAAGTCTTCGGAAAATCTTCAGAAAGAGTTACAAAATGTTTGGTAAGATTTTTGAAGAATTTCGAAAATTTTTGGAAATCTTAGTCACCCCTTCCCTCCCAGGACCAACTCTTTCCATGGTGATGGTGATTTCTCTCTCAATTGTTTTCATAGATACAAGGGTGGGTTATGGTGGGCTATTGTTCTAATCAGTAAAACATGACAGATTGGTGGACAAAGGATAGGTAAATTGAGCGAATGGCAATATTTGTCAAAACGCAAAAATGGCACTAGGAAAAATCCGAAAGGGAAGGTTGTCCCTTGACGCCACACATTAATTTAACCTACTGCTCCTATTGCTAAGGTCAAGAACAAATACCCCTGTAATAATTTTAAAAACTTGCTGCAACAGCTTGCTTTTAACTACTAATTACATGTACAGGCATAATTTTTATACACTTTGACAGTAAAATACATTTATTCAGTGGTTAAACATTTGATACAATACAATCTAGATAAGAATGAAGAACACTATTAGCACAGTACCAATATTATTATGAATGTACTAAATATTCTATATTTACAATCCAATTATTTTGATAATTTTTTTATTAAAATGAATTATCAATGCTAATATCTAACTACTTTAAATATCTAAAAAAAAAACATGCATCTAAACTACATGAACAGAGATTCCAACCCTTGGCAATGAAAAAAGGAGGTTTTCCGAGCGGCGAAGGTGGAAACATCTAAGTGGGTCCGGGAGGCATACCCCCGGGAAAATTCTGAAAATATAGGTTTCTGAGATGCCATTTTCTGCATTCTGAGATCATATTTATTGGGAATTTGTCTTCATTAACCTGGCAGGGTTTCAAGTCACTAAGTCACAAGTGAAAGCTGTGGCCTATAATTTACATTTGTGAATTACCGCGCCCAAAAAACGCGGGCTCATGCCACAGCTACGATGCGAAACATAAAACGACACTGTCAACAAATAATACAAAGGCAAAAAAAGTACGAGATACAACAGAAAAACGACAAAGGATACTACATAAGAAGACCAGTGAAGCAGGGAAAACTTTTTCTTCCTTTGCCACCGGAAAGTAACAAAAAACGGGAGATTATGAAGGAAAACGGGAGGACAGAAACGATCGCCATAAACGGGAGGTTTCCGGCCAAAACGGGAGGGTTGGAATCTCCGCATGAATATTGTAGAGTCTGTAGTAACTTTACCATTGCTTAGTATTTTTAAACAAAACCACCTGGCCTTTTGATTTTAATCTAAAATATAATTGTTGATTGCATGATAAACAGCTGATTTGCTGCTGAACATGTAGACCGTATATACTCGTGTATAAGTCAAACTTTTAAGACGTGAAAATTGACCCAAGAAATCGACCTCGACTTATACTTAAGAGAGAAAATTTAACACCCCCACTAAATTATGAAGCAGAATTCTCAAAATGTTGCATTTTCACCCACTAACAGCAGGCATGCCAGTGAAAAGTGTGCCTCACCCATGCCTCCGCACATACCTAAAGAGCCTATGAAGGTCATCCATACTAAATTTTCAAGTTTCTTGCGATGTGCAATGAGCTACGATCGTGCGCCATTTTGAATTAGCATAAAAAAGTGTGGGACTGGGGCTTAAACTACGGCATCGAAGACAAGGTCCTTGTAACGATTCGATGCAAAACATGATTTTGTTTATGTTTTATTGAAGTGGTTTGCTGCTCTTTTCCTGATTTTAATCCCAACATTCAATGTACTGTAATTTACATGATTTTACTTCTGGAACAAGAATTTGAGCTTGGATGAACATTTATCGATTAGAACTTGGTTCATTTTGCAGCAGAATGATCACAAACGTAGACTACGACTGCAGATAAATGAAACTGAAGTATTTCATAAATCAACTCTACCTAATTGTAAGTTAAATTTGTCCAACATTGCTTGATAAAATTGTTGTGTCCTTTGTTAACAAATCCTTATTTCCCTCAAATATCGTTATTCATATTTATTCATTGACATGTGGTTTATAGTTTAGAAAAAATGAAAATAACTTTAAACAAAAGTGCATTTTGTTGTGAGAAACACATAAAATATGTTTAGTTTCAGGTCTCCTTCCCCCATTTATTCATCAAAATGCCTTTTTTACTGCAACTTTTTCTGTCTAATCCATGAAAACAGTTGAAATTCACAATTTCTTAAAAAGTGTCCATATTTTGGCTTCAAAAGTAGGTTCAACTTATACGTGAGTCAACCTATACATGAGTATATACGGTATATATGTCTCAGAGAACTTTACCATACATAAAGACATTTTGCAATTCACCGAAATTTTGAAACCAGCAACATAGTCTAATTGTGCATTATATTTGTGTAACCAGAAGCACATGGGACTTAGTTTCTATATGAGCTTCTGACGTAACAGAAAAAAGTTGCGCTCTGATTATTACAAGTTTCAACCTATTCTAAAAAATTAGATGGTGATTATAATGATTATGGTCCAGACGTTCGTGAGACTAGGCAATTTGCCAGGAAGGCGTTAACAATACTAGAAAGATCGCCTAGCTGGAGAGAGACGGATGCTAAGATCACGATCTGTAACAGGAGAGCCTGCGAACCTGAGAGACCTGCTGTACAAACGCAGGAGGTTCTCACTTTCATCGCAAGGACAAGAGATGGGAACGTACCCATGCGGGTCTGCGAGATGCAAAGCATGTGAGCTTATGTCTGGAAGTAACACTTTTTGCAGCACAGTGAAGGACAAGGCCTTCCGGGAAAATAAGAGAAGCTCTTGTTGTATTAGATGTACAGTATATCTGGCTACATGCAAAGTTTGTACCAAACAGTATGTCGGGAACA
>JAOEHT020312359.1:0-10139 GCA_025448195.2 Parazoanthus atlanticus | reverse complement strand
ACTACTACTACTACTACTACTACTACTATTACTACTACTACTACTACTACTACTACTACTACTACTACTACTACTAAAATTTTTGGGACTGAATCCTGGTTCACTTGTGACCATGGTAACAACGAACGTTTTCCCACCTTTCCAAATATTTAAAACTCTTCTATTCCAAGTGAACGTCCTGCCTTAACTTTCATCCTCCAAATTTTACCGACAAACTTGTCATTTCTCTGCACTGATATCAGTATTCAGCCCGCGTTAGGCTGCTGACAGTGCGATTTCTAGTACCGTATCAAAATATTCTACTCGTTTCTTGTCGTTTGTTTGCACAAGGGCGGCTAGGTACTAACAATTTTCATGTTCTATGTATGTCCTCCACAATCCATCAAAAAGCAAATCCATTTTATAGATCACAAAAAAACTGAGTCTCTTAAAAGCCAACTTTTACGGACAAACATCGATTGCAAAAAATTTGGAAATTCCGTCTCCCAAATTACTGAATACTACAGGCTAAACTTCCATTTCCATTGATGACCTTTTTCTTAAGTCGTTGCGCTTCATGTTTACAGGATTTGATGTACTGACCCTCTTTTTACTCGTTGCGCTTTATGTTCATTAAATTTGATGTAAAGACCCGTTTTCTTTTTTTTCTCGTTGCATTTCATGATCATTCGATTCCCGCTCATTGCCTTTCTTACTTTTATTTGTTTATTTTTTTTAGTTGTTCCATTTTGACAGAATAACCAACTATTACGGACAAACCTAGCCGGTCTTAGCTTCTTGACAGATGTCTGTATCTTTAATCTAAAATGTTAACGGCCTTCGCAATAACCAACTTTTAAGGACAAACTTGGTCGGGACACTCGTACAAAAAGCCAGAAATTTAAGACATACATGGGCCATTGAAAATAGGGGAACTTAGCCGCCCTTGGTTTGCAATGCGCAATAACAAAAAAAACTCGATGTTTTTGCGCCAAATTTCAGATCTTTCCCGTTACTTACGTCACTTTCCTTTTAATCTCTGCTTTTCTTTCTCTTTCCCCTTACCTCGTTTTCAGTTGCTCTTCAGTCTATCGGCGAAAAATATTTTAATCTGGTTTAATAAATAAGCAGTCAAATTAAGAAAACAAGGAAGTCGCCAGCTTTGTCAGGAAACTTTGCAACTGATTTTGTACTAAGATTTTGATGGTTTTGACAAGTTTTTTTTTTCTGATTAACCAAGAACAAACAACCCGACGATCCTTGAACACATTGCACATGTTATACAAAGTTATCTGTGTTCCCTAAAACGAAAAGGTTGTCGTATTTTTGTAGTTTGCACACTTTGGGAGGGCGTTTTATTTGAATAGAGGATGGGAGGGGACCGGGGGAAGACTTTATTTCAAATTCTAAAAACAAGCAAACAAATCAATTTTTATTCCTGTATTAACGAACGTTTTCTTTCCGTTTCTCATAAAACATCGATTTAAAAATAAATATCAGTATAAAGTGAGATTCATTTTGAGTTTGACCTGGCTCAAGAATCTTTATCAAGCCAGTTCTTGTAAGAAAACAACTAGTATTTATTGATCGTCTACAAAAAATAGGATGTGTGAGGGGGAAAAAAACCACTTCTTTCATCTATTTTTGGCAGGGAGAAAATAATGTTTATTGGAGTAGGGAATTTGCTAAATTCACACGACTTCAGGAACAAGTTGGCGGACAGCTAACACTCAGAAAAATTTGAAGAAAAAATAGAGTTAAAAAACCCGAAGAAAAGCGAGCATGATGAGTCTCGAACCTGGGACCTCGAACACCGGAGTCACCATGCACTGCCACTACACCAACCACTCAATTCACTGCAAACAACCAAAATGTTATTGTACTCTATCCCCTTTCTATGAAACAGAAGTAACCCTGACTCCAACCTTAACCCTTATTGACCATAGATAACCATAAATAACCATGAATAACCCTATTACATGACTATAGGAATATTTAATGAGCCGTGACAGTCCACCATACTGAACCTAAAGTCATGTAAATTTAGCAAATCCCGTCAAGGAACAGGGATGGGGAATGGGGCAAGGAAGAAGGAGGAAGAATGGGACAAGGGGAATGGGTATTAGACAGTTCTGATTGCAAAATGGTAACAACAAGATATCTCTACAAAGTATAATGCACACAGTCAAGAAAAGTATGTTTCTAAATACTAGAAGTTGCCAATGGTACATGTAATGGCAGCACTGCTAAGATATTTATAACTAAAATTACTTATTGCACTTCAAAACAAACACATTACTAAAAACAAGCCTGATTTTTTTTATTTCATAGAATATAGCTAGGGTCTGTTGGATCTGTGCCTCTAAATGTTAATTTGGTGTGGCCTTAGAGGTTTTTCAGTTTCTTTAACGACAGGTCACAGCAGATGGTTGAAGTTTAAGTTCAAGTTTTTAAACTTGCTATCTGCAATTTTGGAATCTACAATGAAACCCTTCTGGTTACTGTTCTCACATCACTTCCATTGACTGTAATGAAAACCCTGTAGATGACAATACCAGTATAATAAATATAGACTCATTTGTTATTCCCAGTGTTTTGAAAAGTCTTCTAAAATTGTTACTTCATATAATAAGCTGTTTTTACACTGACCTCTTCAATTTATTATAGGGATATACTTAATACAAATGAAATATTTAGCCTTCGATCAAGATTCAGAAGAAAGTGATAAAAAGATATATCATTTATTACATATAAAATGAACTATGCAGATTTTAAATTTCAAATTGACTAATGACTAATAGTTGCATGCCTTATAGCTTAATGTCTTTAACCATCAGCTATTATATTTAAACAGTCAAATTTTAGTATAATTAAGTGCTAGATCATTTCAGTCAAGTCAAGATTTTTGCAAACATTGATTAAATTATCTTATCACAGATCAATACCAACTGGATAGTAATTAGATAGCTATCAATAATTACATCTCACTCAAAACATGGCTGCATCAGTTCAGCAGTTGGCAAGGTTTCGGCACCACTGAGATGGTAGATACTAAAACCTTGAGGTAAACTCACCCCTCCCATCATACCATCAGCATCATCATCATCATCACTATAGTTCCCTCCTGCCATCCCAGGATGTTCAAACACATTCTCAGACACTGTTGATCAGAAGTACAATAAACTATTATTTATTGTACAAAGTTAAATCTCACTGGTAATATAATAATAATAATAATACCGGTATTGAATTAAATGATTATTATTATATAACCTTTGACAGCAAATGTTTCAGTCAGCAAGACTTATGAACCTACACGATCAATGCTATTAGTCCCAGAAATATGTGGGAAAGGTGTTATAGGGAGTTGATCAATAACGTCCGTTCATCCTTTGGTGTGGAATTTTATATTAAGGGACCTTACCAAGGGGTTCAAGTGTCACTTGTCATGTAAAATTCAATTCCTGTTGCCAATATTTCTGGGGTTTCAAAACAATGTGTCATGCATCACAATTGCAAGCAACCTTTACTAGTCTCATTTCTGACACCTGTTTTCACCACAGCTAGTTTTACTCTGTCTGCAAGTGTGTCTCTAAACCTCGATAAACCTCCAACTCCTACATGTTCATCTTAGCTTTCGAAACCCCATTGTCTTTCTTGTCCTTGATGAAATCTAAATATTGCATTTTGCAAACAAGACTTATAATTACTTAAAAAGGCCTGCAATCATGGTTTGTACACTTTTTCAGGTATAATGAATTCAAGAACTTTCCTTCAGAGACGTTGGCCCATAAAAAAAATTATCATATATATACACAATGCAATAGAGTTTTCACACATAAGAGAAGTTTTATTTGTCTTTTAATAGACAATTATTGCTTTTCACCCTGTTGGCCTTTACTGCAAGTCACTGGAGCAACAAAAATACAATATATTGTAGATTGAAGTCAGGGTTTTCAAATCCTTTAAAAATGAATTTAATCAAATCCAAGGACTTCAAGGACAGTACAAACCCAGTATGATGGAGTTTTGTATGTTAAACTCCATTTTAGCTGCTTTGGGTCAACAACTGAAGATGTCATTGTGATATCCTGTGATGGATGTTGGTGCTAGTGCATTTTAAGAGATCTATCTTTCCACAGAAATTTGTTTCAGTCTGTCCCTATTTTTGGTCATTGCAATGCCCTTGTCTAAAAATCATTCTCTGTTTATGGCAGCTTCACTAATTTGCATTCAAAATGTCACAGTTTCAAAGCTGTGTTGCTTAATTATCAGAACTTATCCCTGGCAGGGCCCCCATTATCAATTAAATCCTAGGGTGCTGACTATTTGAACTATGCCCAATATTAATCCAGTTCTGGCCCCATTTTTATCTTTTCTCTTTGCTGCACTCCAGGGGACTGGGCCCCAAATGGGCCCAGCCCCCTGAAGCATAGAAAAGAGTGAAGCATCTGCTCAAAAGCCTGTGAAATGGATTAGTCAAAAACAATTCAAATAATGGCCCTTGACTGTCATAAATACAATCATACCAAGATTAAAGAGACTGACCTGCTGGAGCATTTACGTCAAAAGCATAAGCACTGTTGCAGTTACCAAAAGCTGCATCCATCTCTTTAAAATTGCTTGTGGTCTACAAAACAAGCAAAACAGAAAGCTTCATCAAGAAACTAAACTTACTGCCAGGCCAGTTATTTACATGAAGTCTGAATCTTAATCAGTGTCGAAACTGGCTGAGTGTTTCCAATACCGGCTAGCTTTAATGAAGGATGAACATCAGCTAAGATTTACAATTCAATGTACATAACTGGCCTTGGCCATAGGGTCTACGCTGGATGATTGACAGCTATGATAACTTACAAAATACTAGACAAGAGTACAGTGTCAAATATCTGTCTTAGAAGTGGTAGCCCAATTGAGGATGAGATCATATAACCCAAAACACACACTGTCAGGACCCGTACAAAACCTGGATTGGATCGGCCAGTTTTGTCCTGGTAAGAAAATGCTTTATTTACAATATATTTAATACTACTTACAGTTTCATTTCTATTCCAGTTTGTGAATTCAAAATCAGCAAAATGAGGACAAATTTTAAGTGTGTCACTTGTTATTCTGCTACATGAATCTGGAGAGAGAAATTTAAGATGAAGAATATTCATGAATGATGTTATTAATAATTATACTTCATTAGCTTATTAATAATCAGTGTTCTCCTTAGAATTTTATAAAGACCAGAGGAACTTTTGAAAATCTTTCAAATTTTTTTTTAGCCTTCATGAAGATATACTCTATTTTGCATTTCCCAAGGAGAATGACACTCCCACTGCCAAATATAAAGCGTCTTCAGCAAGACTAGTTACAAGTTTCTATTTTGAGCAATAAACTGAGCCTTTTAAAGTCACATGCCAAATAAACAAGAAAATAGAGTAAGGTCTGTTGTAACTTTATTTTGGGAGTCTGCTAAGCCATAGATAATTACCTCTAAACTCTGAAAGGTCAACCAAACTCTTCTGTTGTTGGCTCTGGGCCGACGGTGTTGTGTTTTGAGTTGCAATGACTGCCGTGGAATCAAGCAACAACTCGCAGGTGTCATCACGGACAGACAGGTGGTTGAGCAAGAGTCCTTTAACCCCACCCTCATCAAATGCTGCTGAAGTCTTGTGGAATAATGGATCAACCTATAGCATGACAAGATAACAGTATGTTTAAATATCAATGTAAGTCGTATCAACGTAACCATTTGCACACCCACCTAGATGTGGGATTAACCAGGGATTTACTTCCATATAATGACTATACAGTCATGTATTATTGGGAGTCCCACCTGTTCAGGGTATGGCTTTCAGCCCTTTGGTTTGGAATGTTCATAGTATATATTAAATAATAGGGTTTAGTCCATTCAATATTGGATAACTGATAGGATATGCAGGGCAGTCAACTTTTCTTTTTTCCACTCGTCCAATGGGCAAGTGAGATTCAAGTTGCAAGAGATTGAAGACAAGTGATTCAGCAAAATTGGTTGTCCTTAAACTGAAACAACTCATCTGAGATGACCAGATGATGCCCTGGTATGGAACTTACAAGCTGAGTCTGAAATAGGATAGGGAGTTTTGGTGTCTAATCTAGGACAACATGTGTTAAGTAAGGGTGCTTTTAATTTGTCGGAAAAGGCCCAAGTCTGGCTGGAGCAGTACTAGTCAGTAGTCAAATGGAGTGGGCAACATTGCCAATTGATTATGAATGCTGCACGGTTCTCAATTTCCCAGTGCAAAGCATTTCTAGAGACGCAAAACAATGAAATGACTAACCAGATCAGCTGGATCTGACAAATGGAAAGTACTCTAAGATAAGACTACATGGAGGAGTCAGTACCATATACTTGGGCAGCAAAATTCTGGAGAGTATATTATATAATTAAATATATACAAAGTGAAATTATGGAGAGTAGAACTTTAGTAAACAAATTGTAAAAACTTACCTCAAACTCTAAATCAAACTGCTTCACATTTAGAGCTTCAATATTTTTTTCAATTTTGCTCCCTTGTTTACCCCTGTAATCCTGCAGTAAATAGGACAAAATTAACCTAGTTTAGAACAACTCTCGCAATGTGAAATTAACTGGACAAACCCAAGGCAAAATCAGTCAATCCCACAAAAATACAAAGTGTGATTTTCAAACCCCAAAAATCCTTTGAACATTCCACCTGTACATATCAATTTTTTTAAAATAAATTTGGAGTTCGAGTAACCGGGTACCCCTCTGAGGAAAAGCAGGCTGCAGCCCAAGCGAGCTAGTTACCACAGAGTGAGGGATGGTTAGTTAAAGGCTGTTATTATATATACCGGTACACATGTATGTAGTCCACTCCCTGGGGCTCCACTTGTCAAAATTTGTGACCTGGCAGGGGGTTGGTGTAGTACAGTAGACTGGGCACTGGTGCAGCCGCGATGCCATCTGGGACTGCTAGTAATTAGCATGTGCTTTTGGAGTGCCAAAATGGCAGATGTGGTTGTCATTAGCTGTTATTTGTTCTTTTAAACTGTTAAAGTTGTGTCCCAAGAATATTTTTTCAGTTGGAAACTTTGGTTGAGATTTTTTGAGGTTTGTAGTTTTGAAGGAAGAGATTTTTTGGGTGTTAAATTGGAACCTCATTCATCCCAACTTTGATATTTTACTTACAATTAAAATTATTATTTCAGTTTCTAAAATGTGAAATTGTCTGTTTTAATAATTCCTTTTTAAGCCTTCTGGAGCACTGCATTTGAGATTCAAAACCAACCTAAAGTTGATGCCTTATTCCCACCCTGTTCTGTGTCTGCCAGTAGGCACTGTTATACTATTATGTGTTTGTTGTTTGTTTACCGCAATCTTTGTGAGCCATAAGCCTCCAGGTCAGCAGACTCTTGGAACCCAGACTTTATGTTCACAGTTATTCTCTTGAGTCTGTCATTGCCATTGACTTTGTGTTCTGTTTGTGCCCTACTTTGTTGTGCCTTGGCACATATTCTGCAGATGTTTTCATCAATGAAAACCTTTTTTAGTTTTACAGACAACTTGCCTTTTTCTTTTTCTGAGGACCTGGCTCATTCTCTTTATCATCAGAGACACCCTCCTCATCCACATCTTCAAAATCAAAGAGAGAATTGCAAACTCAAACAAGAATTGAAACAAAATTATTGATGTATATTGAGGACTGGACAGCTTTTGAAATCAACAACTTCATGGATAGTACATGTATCTTACAAACACATCCATAGCTGTCAAAATAGGCGGGTGACTGACAAATTTAACCACTTACTCTAACCATAAACACTGGCTAAAAAGTATTTTAGAGAGTACTGTAAACTTCTGAATATAAGCTTGCCCATGGGCTTATAGCTTTCAATGATAAAAGCACTTCTTAATGGATTTATATTCAGAGGGAATTTTGCATTTCAAAGTGATTTGGGCATATGACCGGGTGGAATTTTGCGCCTCAAAATCTTTAACTTTAAAATGACAGTAGACACGCGTTAACATGTTAAACGGTCATTTTAATTGTCTTCAAAGACTCTGAAATACTGGCAATAATCTAGTTAACCATATTTGAACAAACAACAGCTGCAAAATCACATTGGATAATGTTTATTTCAGATTCCCTCTGAATATAAGCCCATGGGCTTATATTTGAGGGGTTCGGAAGGAATTTTATGCTTTAGATTTGGGGGGCTTATATTCAGGTGAGCTTATAAGAATTGGGGGGGGGCTTGTATTCAGGTGGGCTGATAATAATTGGGGGTGACTTATATTCAGGTGGGCTTATAAGAATTGCGGGGATGCTTGTATTCGGGTGGGCTGATAATAATTGGGGGCGACTTATATTCAGGTGGGCTTATAATTGAGGGGGCCTTATATTTGGAAGTTCATGGTATTTGCCTCATGGAGAGTTTGGATTACAAATTAAAGTAGGTTTTAGAGCCACCTATTTCTGAGTTGCATCTCTTATTTCAAAACATAATGAAAACATATGTGCATGTGTATGTTGATACAGTATTACCTAATACTACCTTCACAGTTTGAGAATCCAGGATTTTCCAGGAGTAATTTGGGAATTTTCCAGGATTTTTCCAGGAATATCTTAAGATCATAATTTTTATAAGGTATTTTTATCAGTCACAATCAACAGAAAATCAAGGCCCCATTGAAAATCACTGCAAACTGTCAAGTAGCAATCCTGTTAAAATTGTTATTATTATTATTATTGTTATTGTTGTTGTTGTTATTATTATTATTATTATTAGAAAACATTCAAAACAAAATGGGAAAACAAATGATTTTAAAGTTCTAGGAATCCATTTTCCTTTTTTAGGAATTCAAGAGAAAAAAATCCAGGAAGAAACTAACACTCTGGGACTCTCCAGGAATTCCACAGACCCAGTCCTTTAGTTTGTAGTTGAACAGGAGTGACGAATTGTAAAATGCCATCGAAATGTTCATAATTTAACAAAAAAGTTTAATTTCTGCTTTGCAACATCTCGACCTCCGCACAAGATCTAACAAATGAAAAATTGGTACAGTTTTTGATTGACAGTGCAGATAATTTTTCATACCCATATAATGAGAATCAGAGTTTAGAAAATCATGACAAGGTCTATACTTGAATTTTAAGACTAGTATGAGGCCACACATAAGCAAACACACACATACACACACACACCATGCAGCCCTGACACAATTTTTTTACCTCTGTCTTTCTCGGCTCTACCAAGGCCACCCAACATTTTGTAGGCCTGAATATGAATAGAGTCCACTCTACCAGCGTAAATCTTGGCACTTGCATCCAGAGTACAACCTGCAACCTGTGATGCATGTGTACATACTTACAGATCAATCAGGATATCAGTACAGTTATGCAATATTTCATGAGATAATTATTTCAAAAAATTTCTCGGACAGTTCCTATGACCACAAAACAAACTATTAATAGTACTAACAGTCATTGTGGTTACTGTGCGGGTATACATTTTTCAATAATGATGTCATGTAGGGCTTGATTTTAGGTCCTTTCAGTATTAAGATGCAAGACCTTGGGTTGCTGGTACCCGTGGTACCTTAGGGACAGCAACACATGTATGTAGACCTTAGGTTGTATGTACCCATGGTACCTTTTAAAAGGACAGCAACACACATGTATGTTGACCTTAGGCTGCTGGTAACCACAGTACCTTAGGGACAGCGACACATGTAGATCCTAGGCTGCTGGTACCAAGGGGCATTAACACACATGTATGTTGACCTTAGGCTGCTGGTAACCACAGTACATGTACCTTAGGAACAGCGACACATGTAGACCCTAGGCTGCTGGTACCTAAGGTACCTTAGGGCCAGCAACACACTTGTATGTTGACCTTAGGCTACTGGTACCCACGGTACCTTAGGAACAGCAACACACTTGTATGTTGACCTTAGGCTACTGGTACCCACGGTACCTTAGAGACAGCGACACATGTAGACCCTAGGCTGCTGGTACCCACGGTACCTCAGGGACAGCAACACACTTGTATGTTGACCTTAGGCTACTGGTACCCACAGTACCTTAGGAACAGCAACACACTTGTATGTTGACCTTAGGCTACTGGTACCCACGGTACCTTAGGAACAGCAACACACTTGTATGTTG
>JAOEHT020312259.1:0-10140 GCA_025448195.2 Parazoanthus atlanticus | reverse complement strand
TAATTCACACAGGTGAGATCCCAATCTACTGGTAGGACTGTCACAGTAAAGAGGACCAAGAGATGTAACGATTTATTATCTTTGCTACTAAGTATAATAATTATTTTTATTATAAATTTTTTTAGGTAGTTAGTTGTTAGTTCCAGGTATAGTCAATTATTTCTTCATTTTCTCCTTTTTTAAGATTTGTAATGACACTTGATAATTTCAGTTTTGATACTGTAACAAAGTGAAATAAATGTTCTGCAATTATTCTAACTATTATTATTACTAAATAAATTAATATTACTATTACTATTATTATTGTTATTATACATGTATATACTTTGCATAAAAATCAAGAGTGTACATCACAAGTTTATCTGATCCAAATTGATTTAAAGTATTGCAAGCACCAAGGAGAGTACTTTACCAAAACAATATGGTAACAATATTCTCACTGTCTGGTTGGGTAGAAGGTTATCATGCAATGTGATGGCGAAAAACATACATTTATTTATAATTTTTAACTACTATTGATATTTGAATGTACTTCACTTTGTCACTTTTTCTTGCCACTCTTGCATCCAACATTGTAAATATTAGTAATATCAAAAGCCAGGGTCGACTTACACATTTTAAACACTCAAAAAACAAGCCAGGGTTGATTTACACCCAATCAGCTTTTAAAAGCATGGTAAAATACGACAATATACATAATTATGATTAAACATATTAACTACATAATGTTACCTTGTAAGATCCTCAGAGAGCTTGGCTGGATCAGAAACAAAAAACCGAACTCTAAAGTAGAATACAAATGGAGGAGAACCTTGAACGAAAAATTAACAAAATGTTAGATTTCTATGGTGCGCCAGGAGAACTATGACAAGTTTCTTTCTCAGCCAGTTCAACAAAATAATGTAAGGGTCCACATAACCTCCCAATTAGTAAAGGCCACAACAACACCAGTTGGCTATCATGGTTTGTAGAACCAAAAAGTAATAAAAGACATTTTTACTTTTCTTCTTTTAAATTTATGTTCACTTGGTGGTCTCGCAAAACATCTAATAAAAAGACAGTCTAGCTTAATTACAGTAAGTTTGTAATAACCAAGCAAATCAAGGAATATATAGTAGTTAAAACAAGTCACAATCACAACCCTTTCATTCAGAACCACAATATTTGATTTAAAGAATAATAAAACTAATCAACAATAATTATTTGAGCAATAATTGAGCACCAATTATTGGCGCTTTAAATTAGCGCAATAATAAATTATTATCCCCCAAATAGACCTTATGCATAATACGCCCCAGTGACCATAAACAATAACTTCAAATTGAGGTCAGTTTCCAAGTTCTCATACATTTGCTGTATTTCAGCATTTCTAGCCTCGACTCAAAGTTTTTGTTCGTGGCCAGTGGGTGTATTATGCATAAGGTCTATGGCATTACACTCTACCATACCTTTCACTTGTTTCTTAATGGGCTTCTCTTTATTTAACCATTGCTGTTAAAGAAATATAACACTGTAACTCATACATGTATGTATATGCTGTAAAATTTATAACAAATTAATTTTCTGAATCTTGAGCTACTAACAAGTATTTTAGTTAATACTATTATCAATTTAAGCAATTTTCAAAATTTTAAATAATATTAAATAGTGTAACTAATGTAAATATTCCCATGGCAGAAGAATTCCTACATTTCAGTTACAGCCTACCCCTAATGAGTTAACCCTAACCCTAATGAATTAACTCTAGTCCTAATGAGTTTACCCTACCCCTAATAAGTTAACCCTACTCCTAATGAGTTAATCCTATCCCTAATTAGTCAACCCTAGCCTAACAAGTTAACTCTAACCTAATAAGTTAACCTTACCCCTGAGTTAATCCAAGCCCCAATAAGTCAACATTACCCTAACAAGTCAATAAAGCCTAAGTCATATTGTAAATTGTGAATCCAAAGCCCAAATATAAACTTAACCCTAACTCCAATGTTAACCCTACTCCTTTACTTTTCATTAAGCACTCATTCTAGACACAGCATATATTCAAGTTATTGTACCTAGGTGCACTAATTTATTCAATTCCAAATATAAATGATTACTAAAGAGAGAAAGTCGATCTCAGGGTTGCAGAATCTAACAGGTCACAGTTAGTTGAATTAGATGAGTGGGTCAAATTAAGTAGGTTTTCAGGTAAGAAAATGACTGAACTTTTGCTTAGTTTAAAAGAAGACACCATCATATTCAGGTAACCAATACCACATTAAGTTTAGGGTCAAAACAACTATTGTCAAGAAATGTAACTCACCATCCTGTCTGGTGACTCAGCCAAAAATTCAAGCCCAAAGAATTCTCTCTCCAGCAGTTCAAGATGTTTAAACAGTTCTTGATACAAGAGCTCCCCTTTGGCATTTTTCTATACACAGTGCATAAATTATAAGGTAATTAGTAACGACTAATCTCTTTACATTCTCCTTTATGTGTGTGCAAGGTTAGTGCAGTTGGTAAGATCTCTGACTGCCAACCAGAAGGTCACGGGTTCAATTCCCGGCCCGGTTGAGGGTTGAACTTTGGGCGACCTTCTTTTGCAACACCATCTGTGGACAGGGACATTAAGCCGTTGGTCTAGTCTCTTGAAATGCTAGCTCAGGGGACTTAAAAGAACCCACACACTTCTCAAAAAGAGTAGGGTAATCCCGGTGTTGTGGTGAGGGCCACATAGAATATTACTTCGTGTAAATACCCTCAATAAATAAAGTGTCTACTTTTATTTACTTTATTTTTCATACTGGTCAATTCAGACTTGTTATGGCCCATAATTATTCTGACTAGCATTTTACTTTCCCTTGACATGATCCCCTGCACACAAAGTGTTCCAGAGAGTTCTGTCTTGGATGTGCAGAGTTAAAGTTGTCTCTCCCTAATCCATATCATCACAATCATCATCATTCTTATCATTACCATCATTCTTATCATCATTCACCATCTTCATCATCTTCATCACTACCCTTATGATCATAATCATCAACACCATCCTTATCATCTTTGTCTTCATCATCACTGTCATCAACATCCTTATCATCATCATTATCATCATCACCATCTTATCATATTTTATCATCATCATTATCATAGAAAAATATAGATAAAACTTGATGATGATAAATCATTATCTTTGTCACTACCATTCTCATCATCATCATCCCTATCATAATAATCATCATCATAACATAAATTAGTACCATCCTTTATATCATCATCATCATCTTTATCATCATATTTATCATCATCACACTTATCATCTGCATCATCCCTAAATCATTTGTATCACCATTATCAACTTTAGATCATCCTTATCATCATCATCATCTTTGACATTATCATGGGGACAACTAGATGATGCCTTACAATTTGGGATCCTTGAGAAAACTATACAATATTTTGAGGATACCTTTGGGGGCAAGGTGACAACTACAGGATGTTTTGAATTTAGGGAAATGCAGGAGACAAGTTTGATGATGTCTTGAGGATACTTTCAGGGCAAGGGAACGACCAGTTGACAACTTTCAATTTGGGATTGTTGTGGACAACAAGAGGGTGTCTTGGGCATAGTTTGGGGGCAAGGGAACAACTAGAAGATCTATGCCTTACAATTTGGGATCCTTGGGGACAGTGAGGGATGTCTTTAGAATTACAAGACATCCTCTAGATAGTTGTTTCCTTGCCCCATATCTGGGGGAAAAGGAAACAATTATCTAGAGGATGTCTTGTAATTGACTGTACCGAAAAAGATGGTAGCTGTACATTTTACCACAATACCTTGCAAACCTAACATAGAGAAAGCCATATACTTTTGCGATATTCATCCCTGTACAGTAACAACATTGTGTATACTTGGTTTGAAGTTTTTATAACTTTTTTTGTGCATTTTTACAAGCATTTTTAGGATTTTCGTGCTAAGAATTATGGGTAAATGTACCAGTCACCATCATTTTCGGTACAGTCAATTAGGGATCTTTGAGGATAACTATAGGATGTATTATAATTAAGGATCCTTGGGGTCAACCAGAGGATATCTTCTGAGTCAGTATTTTTCTTTAGTTTGGGGACAAAATTTACTTTCGCTGTAAAGGAGGTACATCAGAAGCTATTTACTATTCAAAGAATATAGAAAAGACTGGTTTTATGGTGTGGGGAAAGATGTACAGTTAGTGGGGAAAGGCGGTACAATTTACTAGTGTACTTGCCTTAAGAAAAACACTGATCTTGAGGATACTTTGGGGACAAGTGGACTACTAGAGGATATCTCGTAATTAGGGATCCTTGGGGACAACTAGAGAATATCTTGAAGATACTTTGGGGGAAAGCGGACAAGTAGAAGATGCCTTGCAATTTAGGATCCTTGGGGACAACTAGAGGATATATTTTGAGGATATTTTGGGGGCAAGGGGACAACTAGAGGATGCCTTGTAATTAAGGATCCTTCAAGACAACTTAGAGGAAAACCTGAGGATACTTTGGGGGAAGGGAACAGCTAGAAGATGCCTTGCAATTTAGGATCCTTGAGGACAACTAGAGGATATTTATTGAGGATATTTTGGGGACAAGTGGACTACTAGTGGATATCTCATAATTAGGGATCCTTGGGGACAACTAGAGAATATCTCGAGATAATTTGGGGGAAAGGGGACAAGTAAAAGATGCCTTGCAATTTAGGATCCTTGGGGACAACTAGAGGATATACTTTGAAGATATTTTGGGGGCAAGGGGACAACTAGAGGATATCTTGTAATTAGAACAACTAAAAGATACCTTGAGGATACTTTGGGGGAAAAGGGACAACTAGAAGATGCCATGCAATTTAGGATCCTTGGGGACAACTATAGAATATATCTTGGCAAAGGAACTATTGGCTACAAGCTCTCCAGCAACCACCAAACTGGTAAGGAAGTGTGCAGTATAAACAATTTATTTAAATTCGAAAGAAAGGAAATCTGAGATTGTTGGAACTCAGAATGGTTAGAGCTAGCTAAATTGGATTCCTACTCTTTCTTTATAACTTAACATAAGTTCAGATGGCACAATAAAATATTATAACATTGTACACACATTTATTTCAGATTTCTCAGTATATAAAGCTCAGTAAATGCAGCACTTCAAGGTGGGTAGTTCTTAACATGTCTGACAAGCAGACTAAAAATGGAAATCTTCTAAAGGTAGCAGAATTTTAATTGTATGAAAATATGCCCATAAGCTGACTGCTCAGTCAGATCGTAAACATAATATATTTGCATACATTAACATACAGCAAAACCTTCCAAATAAAAACAATTCACACTGCACACACTGCAATTCAATATACATTTAATTATTTTGGGAGAGCCCCAATAGAATTTTTTTAATATTTTAAAAGTTAAATAAAATAAGTCTGATGAAAAGTGAAAGAAATTTTGCTTCAGTTAACCTCTGCTTCATAGGTAACAACAAAAAGTATGCCTCAACAAACTACAAAAGGCAGTTTGAAATAATCAATTGAAAGCAGTTCAATTTATATTTTATCATAATGCTGAAAATATATAATTTCCAAAATTAGACACATAAAACAGCCAATAAAACTATTTCAATAATTCCCAATAATATAAGCAAAACTAAACACTTAAAACAAATGCTTAGTTTTATCCACATCCTTCAACTACATGTGAAGACCAAAAAAGTTTGCATTTGTCTCTACAACACAAGAACAGCCATCCAATTCATGGATAACCTCAAAATATTATCACCGATAAATATTTCATCAACAATATTCATTATTGTCAGATCTCAAGTTATCAGTGAATACATGTTGTAAGGACTGGCATTGTGATAAAAAGATATATGTTTCAAATTTTTACAAGATCAGCAATCTTTTAACCATAAAAACATTAATGGCCTGTTCTGACAGCAATTTAATTTACTGTAGCTTGTGACAGAAACATGTACACTCAGTACAGTTCACAAATTGAGAATTATCTCATAAAATTGTCATTCATTAAATATTTGTAAAAATCTAGTAAGAGGTATTTGTTTTTTACTTCGCACGGCCTTCAAAAATTTGATCAGGAAGAGAAAATCAATATAGTTTGTAGCAACTAGAATGTCATTAAGGAGTCTTGAATTAACTACAAATTGGATTCGATGGTCTGTCGCTTTGGTCAAAACAGCAATATCAGAATAACTGCTCAGCAGGATATACTGGTACAAAAACACTCGTGTTCAATATAAAAACAGGAAATAGGCGCGTCATGTATCCTCAATTGTCCTTGCAACCAAAATGCCAAACCCATAACAAGAAAAACTTGACAGAGGAAATTGCTAAGCTATCAGACGTGTCTGATGCGAAAATGATTGATCATTGTTCATTTCAATAACAACAAATGCCACATATTTCAGGTGTGATGTAGATTTCATCCTGAAATCTTTAGCCAGTTTAGTATTTCAATCCGAAACATTTTAATTTACCTAGCTGATATTACGATCTTTACCTTTTCTTCCTTTAAAATCAACATATGAGCATATCACTACTAAACAATGCAGTCGTGAAGCACCGAAAAGCGAATATGCAACTCATAACATATCCAAATGATCACGAACATTTTGATTCCGAAAAAACTTATTACTCAGTAAAAACATCAGTTCTAAAGAACGAAACTAAAAAAAGACAAGACAAAAATTTTAATGCGTAATAAATTAATTTGGTAAGCATTTCAATGGGTCAGAAGTCCTTGAAATGGGAGATACGCAAAACAAAATTAAAAATAAAGTTTCGAGTGTGGTCGACAAACAAGACGCAACCTTGGCATGGCGTGCTAAAGATCCCTCCAGAAGCATTCCCTTTTGTGAAATCGGTATATAATCCGAATTTTTTTCAGTTTCCAGCTGTTATGAAGAACAAATTTAAAACTAGTTTTGGAAAATTCACGCGGAGATTTCCTCTTGCAAAATGACTCGCAAAGAAATTAAGAATGCCATTGAACACATCACTTCGCTGCTCAGCCACCGCCGGCCGGCTCGCGCATAATACTTGTAAATTCAACGTAAACGATCGAAACAATATTAGTGAAGCTTCTATAAACAAAAAACATCGTTAAAAATGATAAGATTTTTGACAACAAAAACGAGATAGAATGAATCACTTTTGACACTGAACTATAAAAAGGGCATGATGTATATCATCGTGCGCGTCCGTGCAATGCCAGCTGTCCTAGCTTCACGTTTGGTACTGTTTGAACCGCGCTATTAATCAAATATAATTGCTATAATTTGTAGACACAAAACGCCCTCAATATGCGAATGTCTACTTCTTTTCCTATTCTTTTCAGATATTAAAGAAACATACTGCAAAAATGCAAAGTAACAACGATAATCAGGTTTGTTTGACGAGTCAAATTATTCGACCGGTCATCCACTTGATCGAGCCAAAAACTTGACAACCAAACAAGTCTCTTCAATGACTAGAAAACAGCTTGATTTTCGAGTTATATACACTAAATGAAATTTGTTACTTACATCAAGGTCAATTATAAACTCTGAATCATCTTGTAGCTCCACAACACAACGAATTCTGTTCGGGTTTGTATTTCCAGTTCGTGCAATCTCCGAACCCCGCACGCTGTACATTCCACTCTGGGAAACGGGACGAAATTTGCGAGACATGGGGACGCACGTTCTGGAGCTTTACATTCCAAACAAACAGCTCCAAACTTTCTGCAACAACGCACGAGGCCTCCGCCAAGACTAAAAATGTACAAAGCCGTTGAAGTTCCCTCTAATCGCCTGCGGTACTGGAAACGAAATAACTTGCTATCGGAGTATTTTTATTCCAAGCTTCGAATCCTCCTCGCTTGTTGGTCACGTGGTTGGAATTCGACCGCAGCACCGCGGGCGCAGCCAATGTTTGGTGTCAAGATGGCGGCTCCTGGCACTTCTTCGAGGTTTGCTGGGGTGAAGGCTTTTAGTGAAAAGTTTACACAGCCTGAGCTCGATGCTGAAGGAAACATAAAGAAGGTGGGCCCCCTAATGAGGAAATCATGCTATGATTTTTAACGCTGTTTGAAAAAATCTGTTCTTGTGCGTATTTTTAGATATTGTATTCAATCACAAATGTTGGATTGTTGCAAGAATCGCTGGCGCTGCACCCATTCACCGTTACTTAATAATACTATTATTAAAGATTAAAAAACTATTTTGGCAATTAGTGACGTTTGAAGATTAAAGATTTTCCTTGGCAGAATTGTGCAAAAAAGGTGGAAACTGGTTCCGGCCAAAGTCCTAATCATTTCGTTCTTTCAAGTTCAAGTTGGGGGTTCCTGTACGGGCGGCCTGCCGACCAAATGACTTCCTGCAAACTAATTCCTCATGAATACGATCATTATGATCCGATTCATGATTTATTATTTAGGATATGTATTGTTTCGTAAATGATTATCACCATATGAAAAGATTTCTACGTACGAGCACATTAACGTGCGATCTAAATATCGTCATCTTGTCTGATTCTGACTGTGAGATTGCAAATTGTATACATAACAGCACTATTGTTTTCTTTTTACTTTTACGTTCCTATCTGGAAATATTTTGGTTAATCGATCTTAAAGGACCACTTCCAGTATACGTTATTGCTTTTAGCATTTACATGTTGTTGCTGAGTACTGCTGCAGCTGTTGTAGCTGTGTGTTGTCATAATGTTTACAGTTGTTGTTGTTGTTAAATGTTGTCATTTAGATTAATAATAACATAATAATAATAATAAAAGAATAAAAAATAATAATAAATAAATTATTGAAGAGTGTAGTCCTGAAACACTATGAACCTTATAAAATATATTTCAAATTTAAATGTGACCCACCATGCAAAAAGGTGTATACATTTTATGATAAGCCAAATCAACACTAAATCAGTTAAAATTGGTAGGTGATGATATCTCAATCTGGCTTTCATGATCTAAAATCCTCTATATGTTTCTCTACTTTGTCATTGTAAAAAAACTTCTCATGACAAAACTGTATCAGACTAAAATGGGCATTAAGTATATACAACAGACCAACCATGCTGAGCATGTATTTGTTATATTGAAACTAAAGGTTGAAACTCGAGAAGATGAAGAGCAAAATGTCAAGCTGTCAGAAACAATTGATCTTCTGCTAGCAGCAGGATACTTTAGGGCCAGGATAAAAGGGCTCTCTCCATTTGATAAGGTACAGTTAATGTTCATCTATGTTACAGATGAGACAGGTAGCCCAAACTCTGAATTAATGTCTGCAGGATCCAACCATATAATTTACGGATACTGTTCAGGGATAATATATTTGTTTCTGTGAAAATCAATTAAAAAATTCCCTAAACAGTATGAAATATGACACAAATAAACGTAAAGGTAGTTGACCTCAATTGTCATTTCAGTGTCTTGTGTATGTAGTTTGGGAGTAATTACATTTTGGGCTTTCAGAGTTTCTAGGTTCTTGTTAGAAAAATGCTATCCAATGGCCCCAAAACTACATATTACACAAGACATTGAAATGACAATTGAGTGAAGCTTCCTTTATCCATGCATTTTAATTGGTAATATATCCATTTTGAAATCACTGGTGGTTCCTGCATTCTGATTGGTTCCCAACAGCAGTGATTACAGAAATAATCGCAATGTTTTGAGTCTGTAATCACACTGTTTGAACAACCAATCGCAAAGCAGAGAAGGCTGAAATAGCCAGTCGATTTCAAACGTTAACTAAAAGGAATATATTTTGCTTATAAAATAGCAATTTCAAAATGGATATAATTAATTGGTAATTGACCTTTGTGTTGTGCGATTTTGGTCTGAAATCATACTTGTGACTTCAAATCAAACTCACACTGTGCGCTCATTTGATTTTGAAATCACACATATGATTTCAGTCCAAATTGCACTCCACTCAGTTCAACTACATTATTAATTAAATTGTTCCATTTATCACAGAAAATATATTACAGGTCTTCATACATTACAAAGACTATAATTCATTTAGTCAAATCCTGCCAACCCCAATTCAGAGTTGGGCTACCTGTGCAGATACATGCCTGTATTAAATGTGTTTATTATCTTAATGTTGGATGACACTGGCCTCCTGTGATCAC
>JAOEHT020312156.1:0-10140 GCA_025448195.2 Parazoanthus atlanticus | reverse complement strand
CTTTAACATTACTATGATTATAGCCTAATGCAAGTTCCGCTTAGGATGTGGCCTAAATTTAAGGATTTATTTTTTAGAAGGAAACTAAGTGGGTTAAACTGAAAGCAACCCAAGTGCTCAAATGTCAATGCACTGTGGAATTTAATCACAATGAGTAGCCAGTCAGTAGCTTTTGAGCTATGTTATCTATGCAGAGGAAGTCAAAGGCTCTTCTTATTTGTTTTTTTCAGTATTTATTTATTGTTTGATCATTATTTGTAAATTGCCTTGTAAATGAATGAAAGTCCAATAAACAAATTAAAAAGGAAAACAAACTGAGGCAACGATTCATCTGCGACAATCATAATTACATCGACCTCGCATCAGCGCAGCGCTCGTTTCCTAACACTTGAAGTTGAACACAGCTGTGCTTGTGTACTATGAGTATGAGCAATGATAAATAACACGTTTAGTCATGGAGATACACGGGCTCAACAAGTGGTACTGAGAGGTTAACACAAAATGAATCGTTCTCTTCGAATATTCATAGTATTGAAATTTGAAAAATTGAAAACTGAAAATATATTATCCGTTGAAAGAGGGAATTGGATAAATCCTGCAATTTAGATCGCTGTGAACAGGCTTGCAACTGACACCGCTCGTGTCAGAATTGTAAGTGTTGCTCTCCAAATCCGACAGATTATGATGTGTAGTGATATCCAGATCACGTACCGGATCCCCTCGCGTATCCACAGCCACCATATCGCACAAAGTTCAAGTAGAACGACAGGAAAGATTAAAATTTACCACAAGATTTTCTACCCTACCACCAGCTGTTTAATACGACAGTGCTTGCGAAATGTGGTTCAATGACCAAGGAGTTGCTGCCAGAATTTGGTGGCATTTGGGATTATGAGGAACATAATTGACGGGGATTTAGATCTTGACAACTCGAAATGTCGAGTTCACAGCGTACAACTGCTACTCTGCGTAAGTTACTGCTTAATTCAGTTTTATCCTTTATGGAGTGTAGCTGTAGGAGTCAGGTCAATAGCGCGAATAGCGTGAACAGAAGGTCAGATAAATAATTCACGTCGTTAGATTGACTAACAGACTTTAACTGATACAGCTTCGCCGATTTTAGTATTTCTAGTTCTGAATCAAATTTTCTTGTTTTCTATTACACCTTGATTCAGTTATTTTTGAAAACGATTCACTTACGTAATAGATTCTGCATGGTTTAGTCTGTGTAAGGATTCCTGCTTTTGGACGTTTGACCTTCCAGATTTCAAGTTATATTAGAAGTGCTGCATCTTGCCAGCTGTCATTTGTAAATTCATTTTAGCATTTAGTTCATCATTATATACTCGTGGTAACTCAGAACGGCCTCACGGAGCGAAAATAAGCAAATACTGTGTAAATTAAAATGTGGGATGGGGGTGATATTTTGATTTTCGAACAAATTTATACTTGCCAAACCCTTGAAAGATTGCGTGATAACAGAAGTCGCGTGATATTTATTTTCAGTTTTATTTCGCATTTAAACTCAAAACCTTTCAAAACAAGCCCGAAATTGCTGATAGCTGTGCAATGTAAACAAGACGAAACCGGGGACGAAACAAAAGCCTAGAGTTTCCTGCCCTCTTAAAATTCCAAACGTTGAAACGCCCTCTTGCATTTCCTTCTCTCTCTCTCTCTCGTGTGCTTCCCGTTTTTATCGTAGATCAATCCGACGAATAACAGCTACATTTACACACGAATCGGCAAATTTTCTATTCTTTTAATTCTCACCAGCAGAAAAAAGACCCCAAGAATCTTTTTCATCTTTTTATCGAAATCGAACCTGAAGCACAAATTCTTCACGAGCTCCGATGCATTTGTTATACAATCAGCTGTGCCTGTTAATTAGCACGTAGAAAACACGTGATCACAAATCAGAAGAACTAAAAAGCCACGTACACAGTTGAGTGTCTGAGTTTTGACTTTGAAAGTGGCCAAAGAATACTCAAGTCTTAACACATATTAAGTTGCAACAGTATATACATACCTGGCGCTTTATTAAAGGGATCGTCAGTTCTTTCAACAAATTGCGCTCCAAATTGCGGGCGTAGTAGAAAATCTTGTAAGTCCACAAATCGCGATTTTCTGTTTCGAACTTCCCAGCGCCGCCATCTTGAAATGTGACGTGTACGGTTGCAGTGCCAGGCTCCACTCTTGTCTAACACAAGTAGGGGCCTGGCACTGCAACTGTACACGTCACATGCCGGACAATGTCATTTGTACAAGTTCATTTCAAATAATTAAGTCACAGTCAATTACGGATATTAATTTGGTGGACAGTTTCTATAATGAACAGAACTCACAGGTGCAAAACTCACTAAGATATGCGCTTGTTTATTCACAAGAAAATACAGGCTAAAACTCGTACGATTAACATCTATAATTTGTGTGAGTTGTGGCATGGTGTAATCGACTTGTTAGTCTAGTGGTTAGGTAAATGTGCACAGATAGTTAGGGCGTCGAGTAGCGTATGTTCAAATCAGACAGTGGGTAAGAAAAAGGAACGAAAGAAATAGCGTAGAGCGGGTTTATTCAAAATTTGAATTGTATCGACTAAGGCATTGTTTGTTGTGAAACAATGACCACATAACCCTTTTTTACGCAGGAATTTACAATAGAAAAGCTATGACGTATCAGCGTTACAGGAATCTTTCTCTTTTTTTGTTGCATCTCGATACATTGCTTTCACCATGACAACAACTACGATACGTTTTAATTAAAAACTGTTGCTGTGGTGACAGTCGTTGCACAACATATCCGATTCGTATCGTTTTTCATTTTTATTTTGAGACTGTTGGAATGAGATCCGTTCTTGAGTTCAAGTGCGCAAGCTTGGCCGGAATAAGTTATTGAGAGGTGCAGCACTAATTTGAGGGGGCTCTTTCGATATAATGACTTTGGTTCATCTGAAGCGCGCGGCACTAGTTTCTTTCCAATATATTTGCGATATATGATTTCGTCTTGTCAGATCATACAGTTTCATTAATTCATGAGCAAAATGCAATGAATTGATCTTTTAATCAATCAATCAATCAATCAATCAATCAATCAATCAATCAACCAACCAACCAACCAACCAATCAACCAATCAATCAATCAATCAACCAATCAATCAACCAACAATCAATCAATGAATCAGCCAACCAACCAAGTAACCAATCAATTAATCATCCAATCAATCAATCATTCAATCAACCAAGCAGTCAACCAAATCAATCAATCAATCAATCAATCAACCAACCAACAAACCAATCAATCAATCATCCAATCAATCAATAAACTGGCCAATCAATCAATTAATCAATCAATCAATCAATCAATCAACCAATCAGTCGTTCCTCCAAATCAATTAGAAGAACAATCCACAAGTCAAGAAATGCTTCAAAGTATGAACCAGCCAATCAATTGGTAATCAAATTAATCAATAGTCGTACTTAATTGTCAATCAGTCGATCAATCAATCAATCAATCAACCAATCATTATCAGTAATTCGATCCATGACTAAGTAACCAATCGATCGACGAATCAATTAGTTTAAGAAACAATCGAACACTTAAAGTAGGTAACGAAATTGTCAATTCTTCGGTCATTTTAATCAGTTGGGTGTTCAATCAATCAATGAAATAATCAATCAATCGGTCAATCAATCAATCGATTAATTGATTAATACCAATCAAACAAGTGATGTTTAAGTAGAACAATCAGTCGACCGAATCTTTCTCAATAATAATTAAACGATTTGATAATCGAACATCACTATATGAACCAGTCACTAATAAACAGATACCGAGTGACTATCTATCTATCAATCGATCGATCGATCAATCAGTCAACCAATTAATCAATGTATTGAAAATAACGAAACGGACCCATATAGGAAGCTAAAACAGGGGTATTACCTGATTAGCGTGGTTCACGATTTATCAAGCACTTTGTCTGCAACTTATTTACACAAGAGCACAATTTGGAACACCGACGATGGGCGTTGCACGTTGTTGTTAATTCATGACGATTTTAGTCGAAAACGTTTCGCGCTTTTAAAACATAACTTTTACAGCCTTGTATTGTTTTATCTAAATTACAACAAGTTTCAAAAACCTCTATAAGGCCTATACACATTACAGAGGGCATGCAAGAGGCGATGGAAACGGCGTTACTGCTTTTTCTTAAGCTTCAGAATGCACAAAAATATTTCCCTAAGCCTCGTCTTCTTTCGACAAAAAAAGGACATGAAGTTTGCCATAGACAGTGAATTACTGAGGCACCAAAGCTTGTTTTCAGTACAGTTATAGGAAAAGGTGAGCAGCGAAACCGAAGGGTTATTACAAGGCCTTGACTGCCGCAATTTCGTTAACTTCTTCATTCCCGCTGAGTAAATAATGAAGATGTATTACTGAGAAAGAACACAAGAACATTTTGTCAACGTTTGATTTTCATGTTAAAGCTACTTCCATATGTTCTCGCGCATACAGCTGGCTTATAAACAAAAAGCTAAAGCTTTTAAAAAAATTCATCTAAAACTAATTTTTTAAATTTGATATCATCTAAATATTCCTGAAGCTTGGTGTAATTTTTCATGTTATATATTCATTATATTCGTGCGACAAACGTGCCAAAATCGACTAGCTGTACATGTTTAAGAAGATAAGGTGTCGAGTTTATTTTTATCCGGCCGAAAAAGATACGAATATTTTCGTATTGTAATTGTCGTTATCTGATACTGAGTTTCTGATTGGTGACATCCTTTTTCGACTCTTCCTTAATTTACATGCATTTATAACTCAGTGTTTATCTTATTGGACGGAATTGTGAAGTTAAGATTAAAATCCCCTTTTACTGTTTATAATAACACCTGCTATCACTGCAAACTCCTTTAGATGGTATTTGACCAAATCAGTTCATTTAAGTATGTTTACTGTTTTCTGTGTAGATAACTGTTTTTCCTGAGGTGATAAAAGTCTTTTGTTGCTAAAAATACATTAAAATACAATGTTGACAATTAACGCATGTACAACAAAATTTTAATAGCAGGAAATTTCTTTACAACCAAAATGTAAATTTCTTTGCGTCAAATATAACTAACGTAGATTATCGAGATGAGTTATTTAGCCGGACTCGAAAGTGAGTTCTCATTTACCCTGCAAGCAGAGATCTCTCATATCGCCACGAAGAACGAGACGAAAGAGAGAGCTTTGTATTTTAGGGTTGAGGTCAAATAAAAAAATCCCAGTTTCTTACTAGTGTCCGCATTTCAAAATTATTGTCGCATGCATTTACTTTTTTCAAAATATAAGAAATTTTTAGTTACTCTTTCGATCAGAGCCGAGCCAAACAAGTGGTGATCGGATGTCGACAATCGTTTTTCATGAGCAACACTGCAATAAACATTTGCATGTTTTGACTAATATTTGGGCAAATGTTCACTTCGCGCACTTTAAATAAAGATGTTGATAATTGTCAACGGCTGCTTAGAGAGTCTTAGAAAAAGCGCGTGCAATGTTTATCACTTGATGAGAATCTTCCTGTGCTGAACAGATAAGGTTACCTCCGTTTCTTCAACGCAGCTGAAATTGGAATCCATTATCAGGGCTTGGAATTTGGACTTAATGAAAAGATTTCCATGCAGGAGAAATTCTCTTTTTAAGGAGGGATTGATGCAGGTTTTATATACATCATATTTTCGCCGTAAACGTAGGGCAGTTTTGAGGAGCGAGTGATATTGAGCCTTGTAATGTTTTCGATCCTTTCAAACTTTCAAGTGACGGTCGTAATACGACAATCCAGTGAAGAAACAAATTCACAGTATAAATGCATTCGAAAGTCTTTTAAGTACTTCAAGGCAGCTGTTAGATTCGGAACGAAAATCGGTGTTTTGCCGCTTTCGGACTGTAAGGTATGTAAGAAATATTGAAAAATGCATGTTGTACTGGTTTTGCTATGGTAATCCAGGGTTTACATACTGAAATAAACTAAGTTTTGAACTGGATTGAGCGGTTGTCAAAAAATCAACAGTACAGTATAAAGGAGGGAAAGAAATTACGACGAGCTGTATTTAGAAGACACAGATAAGAAATCCAAATATTATTGAAATTGCTTGGAAAGAGAAGAAACACTAAATCTAAGAATCTAGATGTATATCTGTCAAACGGTATAAAATAGAATTTTAACGGACTTGGCTGCTATGCAGTGATAGCAGGTGTTCTTACAGTCAAATGATGCACTTCTAAACTGGCCATCTTGGGCTGAACCCATGCCTAGCACATTAATTAATTTGTCACCACATTTACCTAATCACAGTTCTCGTAAATTGCTGGCTCAAAGCAACCAGCTAATTGCATTTTTTCGAGAATCTTGCGTAATAAATATTGAAAATTTAAACTATAATCAAGTTTAGACTCTATCATAAACTGCAATGTATTTGTCTGATGTAAATCGAGTAGGTGAAACTTTTGTCGAGACCTTAGTCTCCACTTAAAACTGTCAACTGGGAAGAAATCTTTGACTGAAAGGTATTACGTCATAAACCCCTCAGTGCGGCTGCCAGTGGGAATCACACTGCCGTGCAACTATATCTTCACTCTGTAAGCCGTCTTTGCTTGTCGAGATTTTTTAACGGCGTAAACGCTGCTAAAGACTAGTCGAGGTGAGTCAAGATAGAACTTAATCGCTGTTGACAAACTGTTGACAAACTGGGAGAACTCATCCGCTTTTTTAGGCTTAGTGTCTGGAAATGGTCCCGATATATTTCTTTCGCTTCAAACTTCTGTCTAGAAAATTTCAATATTTTTACCCTTGCCGTTCTATAATAAGCTTTTCTCAACGTTCAAACAGTTTGAAGTTTGGCGCTTCCTCTCGCTTTACATCTTTTCAGTTACTGGTTTCTTAGCTGCTAAGGTCACAAACGTTTTGTTTTGATGAATGGGGGCGTGATGAGGAATTCACATGAAACCCGCGCGATGATGAAGAACTCTTTCTCACGCTTTTCACACTAGCAGAGATTGTATAAACCCGGCATTTTAGCCTTCGTATCAGTGCCAATAACATTTAGCCAGTAATTTAGTCACTATTGTAAACTAGTCGATCTCATTTTTCGACTTAAATAAGTATTAGAGACTAGAAAGGTCACTAGTGGGAGTAATATTTCGGTAATAGCGTATTCTTGTTTCGTATTTTATCCAAGAATGAAAACATCTCTACAATTTTAATACGCCAAAGCTGAAATTATAGAATATCAAACGATCAGCATTTGCATATTGAATTAAAACTTGAACTTTTGGGAGTTGGTTTTGGTTTACAGTGATAGACATATCTCCAAAAAAAGCACTTCAAGTTTTGCCAGGATCTCCATCTTAGAGCTGTTTCTGACAGGTCCAACCGAAGGATCTTTACAATACTGCCACAAGGGTGTTCATTAAACAGTGTCAAATAGCAGTCAGATTAAAAAATATAAGACTGAGATCCCTTTGGTCAAAAGTTGTCACAGGATTACAGGTATAATGTCAGTTTGTGACGGGTGCACGAAAGCGTTTAAGCAGTTTCTGTACACATGGAAACGTGTAGACTTAAATGAGTTAGCTCTTATCACATCATACATGTCCGCCTATTTGGTCACAAATTTGACAGCTCTCAAACATGTTTCTATGATTCTGGCGTCACTGGGCATTTCGTGGCTGTGATCTTTCTTTATACATTCTAAGAGCTTTTAAAGTCTCCTTAGAGAATCTTCAATTAAATCTCCTTAGCATTGCGTGCGATCTGCGCTATTTCCTTTAGATTAGAAAACCGCGACATTTTCAGTGCTTTTATCATAAGACTCTTAAAATTATTTTATTTTTTTATTCTTTACATTAAATAGTACGTCATCTTTAATGACATGTTTTGATAAGTGAGAGCTAAACTCAAGAATAAGAATTTTATTCATTTAGTGTTTGTTGCACTATTATTTACAGTATCTACCTGATCTTGGATTTTGTAACAAACTCGCGCCATTTTCTAAGGCAAGTTTCAAACCCATGAGAACTTTTTGAACTTCATGAGGCAATCACAACAGGGAGAGAGAGAGAGGGGGGGTTTCGATCGCATTTTGAAGTCTTTTAAAAATACATTGACCTGCACTTGACGTTGATTTATTGTCAGTGTGACAAGCTGTTCTTTTGTTTTTAATTGGTGAAAATTGAAAAGATCCCCTCCCACCTCATCAACGAAACAATGCCCATACTATTTGTGTGTTCTGAAGCAATATTGGCTTACTACCACAAACATGCTCTATTCTATTGCAAATCACTTTCAAATCGAAAGAAATTTAAATCAGCACAGCACATGTATGCGGTTATCTCATTCATGATTACTGCCAAAGATACCCATCCGATTGGGAGCAATTTTGCCATTTTGTTGTCGTCAATTTGAACATCGTTACACGAACAGTGAGAGCAAGAAAAGCAATAACCACTAAAAGAAACGCTTCCTGACTGCATCAAGTACGCAGCAAGTTGTGAAAAGCTCAGCTGAAGTTTCGTCCGCTCTGCACGACTTGCAAGGAACTGAACATCAGGTGCGCTAGCAGAATTGAAGAACAGGATAAACTCTCGAAATATTTAATCAATTTTGACGTTGTGCTGCTTTTAACTGGAGCAAAGGCAAAGGGATTAAATGAATATCGTAGTTTGACTGTTTTAAAAGCTTCAAGAACCGGAATTAAGTGCAACAGAAGTGAGAAAGGGACAACATTATGGGAAGGTGAGGAAATCTCGAGAACTTGATTTTGAATTCAGAAACACTACTGAAAAGGCCGTCATGATGTCGTGTTGCGACCGTGGTTTATTTTAGCTCAAGAATTAGTTATTTTAATGCCCCGTGTGGTTTGTTTGTACATCGGCACTTTCCAAGTTGTTTTTTAAAATCCAAAACAAAAATACAATAATCAATGATGAAGCCGTTTTCAGATCTTGGTGGATTAATATCCGATATAGAATACACAACATGAAACACGAAATGTGTTTTCAAGCTCGACTGAATAATAAAATAACAAACTTAAAGCTACATGTTTAATTTATAAGTTCAAAATACGAGCGCTGAAACGTTTTAGTCTGAAAACGGAAACAAGCCATTTATTTTGGCGAATTATGCTTCTGATAAACAGGACGAGTTGTTTGGAAAACTTTCAAAATCGGTTGCCCTCGATCAATACAGCACAGTCCACGTGCCTTGTCAACAACTGTACTTGTGGGCGGGTTATAGAGGTGGTAAATTTATGATAACCACGTAATTACTGAGAGACAGGATATTCTAACAGACAACAAAAAAAGCCGCGGTTCATCGACACTGAGATCTGGTAGAGTAGTTTAGGATTTTTTTTGTGATAAATCGGTCTTAATGCATTCGAATCGATGAGAGAAAATATATTGCTTCTTCGTTTAATGATTAGAAAGATGCAATCAAATACATGTACTCAAGCTTTTTGCAGTAATTACTGCCTGAATAATCCCGTTTGGACTGCGGTGAAGTTGGTCTGTGAGAACGCTAAATGTATTCGAATACGAATTGTAACACGATTTTCACCTGTTAATTAAATTCACTTCTGAAACGTGCTGTTCAAAGCGATGAAAAACGTCGCTGATATTGGTCAGCATGTGAACTGACGTTTGAGTTTATACTGACATACGGATGTAAACAGTGAATTAGCATATACGTTATATAGTTTTTATAATTATAAGAATATGGTCAACGTAACTTACGACTGGTGGTTGATCTCTATTTGCCTAAAACTATGAATATTTTAGAATATCTTCCCGTACTAATCGCTAGTTCCTAGCGAACATAACAATTAATTTCGCCAGTCGAACCTGAATTCCGTTTTACCATTCGTGATGCGTTGAGCAAACACTTCTATATGGCGTGAATGCTGTTAACGAAAATCAACAAGCGAAACACAGCTCCACTAGAAACGAATATCGCAGTGTAATTGTGACACCAACTTGCCACACTTCTGTCCAACAGTGTGTTTTTTTGACATCGAGATTGACTGGTGTTTTCAGAAGTCAATATAAATGGGATTTGAGTTGAAGGGCTGGTTTACGCTGAAGCCACCGTTGTTAATTGGC
>JAOEHT020312048.1:0-10140 GCA_025448195.2 Parazoanthus atlanticus | reverse complement strand
ACTACTACTACTACTACTACTACTACTACTACTACTACTACTACTACTACTACTACTACTACTACTACTACTACTTCCACTACTACTGGACCTTTTGTTTCAACTCTAATTATTTCAAGTATACTATTGGGGATGCAGCCAACTGCTGTTGGTACACCGTACAAGTGTTAAATGCCATACTATCATTTCAATATTTTCCTGAATAATGCCCCTTTAGAAGACTGAAAAACGCATTTTTGTGTATGTTATAGTGCTTCTACATATCACTACATGAGATAACAACAACACCGTATTGATTGCTGAGAAATGTGAATTCCAACCAATTCATATGACGTAGAAACAACACTGCATTAAAACACTTTCTGAACGATGGTTAGTATTTGAACTAGGTTTCGCAAAACGTATAAAGTTGTAAACCGCATCATTTGTGATAGATTGAAACACACTTTTATTGAAAAAACGCAGTAAGGATATGAGCATTTCTCCATTGCAACATTTTTCCCTGTAAAATATTATTTACAGGGAAAAATGTTGCAATGGAGAAATGCTTTAAAACTATTTCGATTAATGTTATCATTTATAAGTGACAAACTACCGCTAGCTTTTGACCAGGAATTTCGATAGCAACATAACAATGCTTCATTACGTGCAACAAGTGTTTGTTTATTATTAAAACGACTTTAAATTATCCTTGTTTATCACCAATGTAAGCTGGAAAACAATAAGAACAGATTTTACTTAACTTTTAAAATCTGATAGTTTTTATTTAATAAACTTTCCCACGTCATATCATTTGATTAAATCTGAATACGAAATACTGTACCAGCGAACAGATTTGAAAATGCTTTAGATTTTAGTAGAGAATGAGAAGAATACACAGTCTTCATAAGACAAGATTGAACGGGAACAAGAAATACAAAACTAAAATGGCAATACTGAAACGCATTTAAACAACTTGCTAGCAAGAAACTACGTCAGTCGATTGATTTCGGAGAATATACCGTCAGTCAGTTGGTGTTATTGGTAAGAAATGCGTCAATATTTGAATTTGTTTTTCCACTACTGTCAATCAAAATAAACAATCAAGTAACGTTAATAGCAAAGTAATAATTATAAGGTGTCACGTTTCTACGAAGAAAGTTCCCGTGACTGCTAACAATTCGCTCATTGCTGAACAACGAACGCAACACTTGCCTACAACTGTGTGATTGTTTCTGAAAGCGGAAACGTTTTATTTCCCCTTAAGAACTTGGATTAGTTTGTTCCCGTAGCACTGAAGTTACAGCAGTACTTATTTTAGATGTTTCCAAACGAGGCTGAAAAAATACACACCTTGGCGCTGTTTTGGCGCCAAATTACATTTCGTAGCCAAGGTACCGTGCAACTAGACTGTGAGCGGTCTCTCGCAGTCGCTCGCCGCCGGACTCGCTCGTGGCTCCGCTCGATTTTTGTGTTTTCTCGATTGATGCTGAGGAATAGGAAGAGACTGCTCGCAGTCTATGGCGCAGCAGTCATGGATAGGGTTTGGAGGCCGCAATGTTGGTGTATAGCTATAGCTTTGATTACACCAACATGGCGGACGAAATTGCAAAGTTGCTAGTAAGCCTATCGTAAAATCCCACATTAAAGCCCTGGGCTTAAATTAGTTCGTAAGGGGTGGGCTTATCAGGGGGGCTTATATCCAGGGGGCTTAGCAGCGGTTTAGAAAAAACAGTTTTTGAACGAGCAGATACTATCTGAGAAATACATTAAACTAACATACCAGACATTTAGTATGATTAATATTATTGTTCCAAGATCCACTTGCATTATAGCCTCTTAACCGTCGATTTGAAATTGTGGTATTTATAAAGGACATCAAATCGCAATGGCCACTTATAACTGGAATACATTAGATAGACCTATATAAGGGGGATTATATCCGGGGAACTTATAACCGGCATACTTAGTTTGTTAGACACAACTTCACAAGATGCATAGGTTATCATGATTCAGTTTTATTTTAGTGGCTTAACTTGCAAACCAACAATTACGCATTGCGTCAATTATTTTGAATCCTTGGATGCTTTGTGATTCATTTCATTTAACGAAATGATATTTTTATTGCTTTCTTAAATAATAAATAACAGATACAGGATTGTCAGGATTCACACTGGCAAAAATTTGTAATAGAAACGATAACATAAACTGATTGTCATAGGTAGCAGGAAATGTGATGTCGTATCAACATTTCATTTTCAAAAATGTCCCGAAGTACAGCGCACTGTGGTTAATGATCACGGGTCTTTAAATGCTTAAAGCTGGCAAGAGCGAGTAAAATTAAAATACTTCAGACCGGCATAACAAAGTAGTTTCAATAACATATATACATAATGGATATTAAACAGCCGTGTTTAATTGATATGAATTCTATTTTCGAATGGCAAAAGCACTTTTTTACGAAAAAAATCTTCGGAAAATCATTGGAAACCTTCGGAAATTGTAAAATAATCAGCAATTTTCAGAAATATTCTAGATCATCTGAGACCTTCAAAAGCTGTTTGAAACGTTTTCAGAAAGCTCTTGACGATTTTTTTACAATTTTAGGAAAATGTTTAGAAACTTAGTGAGGATATAGAAATACACCACAGTATGTAGTCCTGTAAAACATTTACGTGTCTAGATATAATAGATCAATGTATGTTTACACTGAAAATATAGTGGATGAAACGTACGTAGCTTCCTGGTCAAGCAATACACTTTCCTTATGGGCCAGGAAAACTTGGATTCTTTGCTCGTTTTATTTGAATCTTTAAGAATTGTTCTGAATATGACATTTTGCAACTGAAACCTTTGAAACTATTCTATTTGTGAAGAGCAACAAGTTTCAGCATGCTGGAATGCTTCCTATACTTTGCAGCACATTGATTTAACATTTTAATCCCGTAGAGTTCAAGTGTTACCAACTACAACGCCTGAATAACCAGTTGATATCTCTATAAAGGTTATGTACTATTCCAGTATTGCACTCTACACACCAGTGCCTGACAGCTGATGAGACACAATACAATTATCATTTTGGTCTATCATTTCTATTCCTGAGAACGTTACGGTTGTGCTTCTGAGATCGATGGAATGCGCCCATGTTGGTGACAGCTACTGAAAAGACTCTCCTCGGGTTATTTAGCAGGTTGTGTGGGTGGGTCTCTCCAGGTCAAGGGGCCTTTTCTACAAGCCAGTAAGTGACAACCTCGCCTTTACCCTGGATGGACACAGATTAGTAATGTGTTAGAAGATTATGTGGGTGGGTTGTGAAGGGAGAGGGACACTGCTACAAGTTTCCTCAATTACAGCAGGCCCTTTGTAGGGCAGGAGGTGACAGTCTACAACACCGGCAATAGCCTACTTCTATCAACAAGTGTGTGGGTTCTTTTAAGTCCCTGATGAAACGTCGAGAGACTAGATCAACGGCTTAACGTCTTTGTCCACAAGAATGGTGTGGGTTCTTTTAAGTCCCCCGATAGAACGTCGAGAGACTAGATGAACGGCTTAACGTATTTGATCACACGAAGTGGCAAAAGAAGGTCGCTCAAAGTTCAACCCTCGACCAGGCCGGGGTTTGAACCCGAGACCTTCTGGTTGGCAGTCAAAGATCTTACCAACTGTACCAACCTCGCTCACACATATCTGAGGAGAGGAACCCTTTCCTATCATCCAATAAGTGACAACCTCGCCTTTACCTGGGTGGGACTCAGATTAGCGACGAGTTAGAAGGTTGTGTGGGTTGATTACCTGGAATGAAGGATCCTTTCCTATCATCCAGTAAATGAGAACTTCACCTTTACCTTGGGTGAGACTAAGGTTAGCGACAGGTTGAAAGGTTGCATGGGTTGGTTAATTGCCTCGGAAAAACCTCACCTTTACCCTTAGTGAGACATGGATTGGCGACGGGTTAGAAGGTATGTGGGTGGGGTATCACGGGTCAGAGACCCTTTCCTATCAGCCAGAATATGAGACTGTCGCCTATACCCTGGGTGAGACACAGATTAACGACCTGTTAAAAGATTGTGTGGGTGGAAGACCGTTTTTATCTCCCAGTAAGTGACAACCTCACATTTCCCTGGGTAAACACAGATTAGCGACGGGTTAGAAGATGTGTAGGTAGGTTACCTCGGGAGGGGGATGCTTTCTTATTAGCCAGTAAGTATCAGCCTCGCCTTTACCCTGGGTGGGGCGCCGATTAGCGACGGGTTGGACGTTTGTGTGGGTAGGTTACCTCGGGTGAGGAGCCCTTTTCTAGTTAAGCTAGTGAGTATGAATTTAAGCTTTAGACTTGGAGAGGAAAAGGAGCCTTTCTTATCATGCCCTAGGTGACGGCCTTACCATTACTGGGTGGGACACAGGTTAGCGACAAGTTAAAAGGTTGTGCATAGGGTGAGGAACCCTTGCCTATCATCCAGTAAGCGATGACTTCACCTGTACCCCTGGAGGGACACATACTAGCGAAGGGTTAGGGTGAAGGTGAGTGGGAACAGTTGCGACTCGTGTAAAGATTATTAAAACAGAGACAAGGATGGGAGAGGAGACACTTTGTCTTTCTCTAGTGTAACGTTGCTGTATAGTTAGTTTACATTGTCGTGTTAGTATTTTACGCGTACGTTGTGACTATTGCTATTCAACGGTTAGTAAAACGCTGCCATTGTCAAAATAACAACGATATAACTGTCACTGCTGTCACAGCTACGAGTACCGACATGTGTCACGTAGTGAACTGTTGCGTCATGTTATGTATGTATGTCTGCAAAAAAACTAAGATCTATAAATTGTAAAAATTAACTGTAGTAAAATGCAACAACTTCAAATCATAATATCAAATTATTGCAATCATATGTTTCAATGTAGAAGATAGCTAAAAGTTCAAGCTTCTAAGAATAAGCGGTGCTATTCGTCTTCAAAAAAGAAACAGTCGAAAGTTAATTTACCTTTAAGAAAACGTTTCCTCTTTTTTCAACAACGTACCCACCGATTCGTTCCAGACAACATTTTGTTGCTTCACTAATATGAATTCTAAGAGCTGAAATAAGGAAGAACAATGTATATCAATTCGCTAGCTAGTATGGTCACTTTATTTAATTGCTGCAAAACTGAAACTATAAGAACAGTGAAAAAACAACTTGACTTCCTAGCACAGCTTTCCCACTATATAATTTGGGAACATTTTTCAAATAACTGATAATACTTCAACAAGACCAAAATCGCAGCTACGGCTGAATTACACTTAAACAAAAATTACAACATTATAGCTATATACAAGCGATCGACGATTAAAAACACTTATCCCTGATGGTACAAATCTGTTACAATCACGTACAGGAAGAGGAGCGTGTTTTACGCCGGTTGGATCCAGCTGTTCGTCCGGGGGTAGTCAGGGGGTTGAGTTTGTCATGTCCGTAAAGAACGATTGCAGAGTACAGAACAGAGGACATGTAGGGAAAATTCTTAAATGTAAGCCTACGTCGACTTATGTGGTTTCTTCTGAGAAAAATGTGAGCATAAATGAATGGATAAAATTGAGAAAGTTTACGAGCAAGAATTTTAGTTTTTGCAATTCCCCTATACTTTTGTTATTCTGAAAAAAAGGCAATAAAAGTCACGATCTACTTACAGATGCAGAAAATTTAGTTTTTCGAAAAGCAAATTTTCACAACATTTTTGCTATTATTCTAAAAAAATAGAATTGTTGCGACCAAACATGGGATTAGCTCATTCAATCACGAATTAACGGTAGGACTTTTTTTGAAAAATTATTATACACATAGCTTCATTTTTTTAAAAAGTCATTGGCATCTTATTGCAAGTTTAAAAGCGCAATCAAAGACAACAAAATTTGTTCTTAAAGGCAGATTAATTTATTAGAATGAGTTCTTTTACTATACTTTACTTTTAGTTAATGTTGTCGTTTATATTATTACTCGTTTTTTGCTATATTCAACCACATCAGCCAAGCTGTAATTTTATCGTGGTATAATAAAAGTGTGTATTGTTATTATCATTCGTATAATTATTCATATTATTATTATTATTATTATTATTATTACTATTATTATTATTATTATTGTTACTGCTGCTGCTACTGTTATTGTATTATTATTGTTATTGTAATTGCTGTTATTGTTATTGCTATTGCTATTGTGTTGAGTGATTTACATACCCTCTCCATTCGACTCCATTCTGGACGCCATATTAACAGTGTCACCAAACAAACAATAGCGCGGCATTTTCAGGCCTACTACTCCTGCGCAAACGGAACCTATGTGAACGAGTATATTACCAAGCAGTTTAAATTATTTAATGGGTACTGACTCACAACATTTTGTTAAAGGCTAAGTTGAAACTTCTAAGGGTTCTATTTTTGGATTTCGGGTGAAATGTACTTAGTGTAGCATTGGTCAGTTTTTTCCACAGTTTCCCGTGTCGTACGTGTCAGGCTCAAGGCTTTCTTAAAAGTGGAAGTAAACGTTAAAAATACGAATTTTATAGTATTATTTTACTTAATTTATCTTTATAATCAAGTCATTTTATGTGGCTTTCATGATAGTAAGCAAGTTTGTAAAACTTTTAGTTCACTAATTATAAATTATTGCATTCTGATAAAGTACATCATCCTGTATCTCTTTCCATGGAACTTATTCTAAAGAAAGTGTTTCATACTCTGTCATCTCCTATTACTGAACAATAGTAATATTTGCTACCCTATGCACTTCATGTCGAACGCGTTATTAAGCCCTAAAGCCTCGATAGTTACTTTCCATATATGTCATCATTTACACAAATTGTTTGTTTCAAACCAAATAACAAAATCATAAAAATACAGTGCATAACAGTACTTTAACTAACATTCTCCTTAGTAACCACTAATCTCTTTTACTCGAGAGTCCCCTTAAGGATATGTCAGGGCTATAATAAAAATAATAATAATAATAATAATAATAATAATAATAATAATTATAGTAATAATAATTTCGAATATTCAAGCAGGATAACCTTTAATACCGTATAGTACTTATCAAAGTAGTCTTGCTAACAAAAAATATACACAAAAAATCAAATCATAGACTAAACGTCAACTATAACCGTACAGTTATAAACATTTGAAAACTGCAATAATCCTTATAAATAAAAATGGTTTAGCGCTTTCCTAACTAGTGCTCTAGACTGAATTTTCTTAAACTTGAAAGTAGGAAATCAAATACCGATACAACTTAAAAATAGAAGCTGCGGTGCGTGAAATCAAGTTTAACCTTGGGATGTTTTTTCCGTTGTTTCTAGTGTTTGCATTATAATTTAATTTATTCGAAGTAATTTTTCAACGGAGAACACACAGTTCCTTGAAGAAAATCAAAACAAGAGAGCACGCGCTCTTATCTAGAGAGTTGTTAATTGACAAAAGTTGAAGATCACAGCTATCATTTCGAAGCTTCTGTTCTCGATGCAGCAGATCACGCGTTTACCGGACTCTGCCCAATTCAGACTGTTATGGCCACGATATGCTTCATACCTGTGTGGATTCCTATTCGGAGTTTTAGCGCTTCTTTTGGTCGATGACAAATCGTGAAGCGCGGCATTTCCCGTGACAGCAGAAGTGCCATGTCAGCAATCTCCGCAGCGTGCTGGTGACCGTTTCGTATCGGAAGTCCCGACACCACCATGTACGCGTCGCCGATGGTCTCCACCTGACAAACGTACAAGAAGAAGACATGACATTCATTTGAAAGTAAATTAAAATGGATAGGTCAATTTTAATGGCATGTAAGCAATGGAATGGATAGGACAGCATTTGAAGGAACCAAAGGCCCGTGCAAACGAACGCAACATGTGGGCACAACATCGCCCAATATTGTTGGGTTAGTGTTGGCTGGTGTTGGCTGAGGGTGTTCAAACGATCACAACATGTTGGGCAATATTGTGTGCATAGTGATACAATTGCTCTTCCATTTCTTCGAAAGCCTTTTCTCTTTTGTTTCGATTGTGGTACTCCTTCGAGAAAACATCCCACAAGCAAACTATCTCTTCAAGCATGTCGATCAGCTCATCTATTTCATCCTCGGACCACCTTCTGATCTTGCATTTATCGTTTCCTGAGGTCGAAACCGTCTTCCGTTCCCATTTGTGGGTGTTTTATCAAGAGACTGTGTTTCGAACTCGTCACTTTCTGCCATCTTGTTGAAATGACTCCCAGGCACATAAACAAGAACAATTCTCCACGGATCCCATCGCATGAATCAGTCACAGTGCGCACGCCCAAGCCCAACAATGTTGTGCGAACCGTGCAAACGAACCCAACATGTTGTGACATGCTTCATCGATCACGAAAACAAAAGAAATGTTGGCATATGTTGGGTAAAAAGTTTGACTGGTTTCAACCTTCACGCAACATGTGCCAACATCATGCAACATAGCCCAACATGACGTACAAACGAACGCAACATGTTGTGCCCAACAATGTTAGGCGATGTTGTGCCAAGAGACGCTTTCGTTTGCACGGGCCTTAAAGAGGGCTTACAAGTGCGGCTCAAACCAGTCATTAAGCTACCATTACACTCTCCAAATGCAGAGGAAGGAGTTCAACAAGATATCAAAACCTTACAATTTAATCACTTGGTTAAATGTTACAATTTTTCAAAAATAAATATAAACCTTTTTTAAATACACTGTCCTCCACCGTTTATTTGTATATCTCGTAATAACTTAATTAAAACGACCAACAATAATTTGTCAGCTGGCAAATTGAAGCTAATTCGATAGCTAAATCACACAAGGAAATAAAGATGCTCAACATTGAAAAACAGAGGCGAACCCAATCAATTTGCCCGACTGTCGAAGCAGTTATTACATCATTAACCAGCCATAATATCCTGCGAGCAGAGGCAGAGATATCTCTACTCGCAACATCGCCCATCCTTGGGGAATTTCTTTTGTTTTTCTCCTACCTGACCCCCGCATTTTCTTTCGTGACCACATTTTCTCTTGCCCAATGGACCGCCCCTCGGTCTCCAAGGATGACCGTAGCAACAAACAATCACTGACTGAAGATTGTCTTTATGAAGAAGTATTGGCCGATGATATTCACACACCTGGTATTATTCTCCCTGCACTCGCATATATTTTGCGTTCATGTCTGCTCAACTTATCTCCCACCTTATTTTCAAGCTTTAACTGTAACATTCAAATCCTGTGAAAAATACTCGAAACTTCAATTTTTAGAATTAATTAACGCCAATTATTTCTACTCTTCAAGACCAGCAAAATGAATGGTCAAATTATTGGTTTTCTTCCATTAGTTCCAAAATTAAGCACAGTTTCGTATTTGAAAATTCTCCCACTAATATTTGAAATCATATTCCAACCTCTTTTGATTCATTTCACTCGCATGACCCGTTCGTAAAAGCATGATCGGATCATCGGATTGGGGATGATGTCATTCCGCCTTGTCCAATTGACTGCCGATGGTTCTCTGATCCCATACTTTCTGATTAGCCATAATGTTACGAGTGTCGGGTGAAAATTGGGTAATTAGTAGCTATTCCTAGCGCAATAAGACATTTCCTTGCAATGATTTTTATCACTGAGATTCAAATTCACACCAATAGCAGATCAAAAATGGCAACGTGAAACGGAAATGTGAATAGCCTTTCTAATTGTTTCAAGTTTCAGTGTTCGCACTGCTAAACAATATTGAATCCAAGGAATTTTCCAGCACAAAAACAGGCATTTTTAGACTCCGTAGTGCATAATACAAACCCGAAACTAGCACACAGCACTGCAACAACGAAGTGCGAAGCTAGACTGCCAGAAGATACTGTGTCAAAAGATGACAGCAACGCTAACAGTGACTCGTTAAATGTCACGCTGCTGTACATTTAGGGTCAAAATGGCAGAAATGAACATGGCCAATCTTGAAAAAGTGCTATCGCGTTTCGTTTTAGAAGTGAGCCAGCCAGACCCGACAAATTGAGAGCGCACTACAATGGAATTAAATTCAAACGAAGTTTAACTTTCAATGGAAATCTACTCTGCCGACGACACGATCTACTCATCTCTGAAATTAAGATGCATCGACATACTTTTTCAAAGTGGTTCCATAGTACTTATTACTAACTC
>JAOEHT020311874.1:0-10142 GCA_025448195.2 Parazoanthus atlanticus | reverse complement strand
GTCACGTCACAAAGAAGTCTGAGCCCCGGGTCTATCGAAACTGCGGTTAATCTCACGAATGACCGTTTTTTCGAACGTCAAAATTCTACTGCCTTTTTACCGCCCTACTAACTGCAAAAAGAATACTAAAAACTCCGTTACCAAAGGGTTAATTTTGTCTTGTTTTTGGCCAGGGCAGAATAAGTAAAAACATCCAGTATGTCTAAGTGATGACGTCACTGAAAATGGCGTCCTTCTGGCTAAAAGAAGGATAAACGGCACAACCTGATTGGTTCTCATTTGTCAGTCATTTTTTCCCTTGTCACCATGTTCTTATCCATTGAAACTTTGCAAAAATTATCTAAGAAATCACAGTGGCATCATCTTTGGTGTGCCATGGTGAATATATGGCAGGCCAATGGCAGATTTCGATCCTACTTGGCGCTCGAAAAATGAAAATTTTAGGTATAATATAATTTCTGTCGAATTTTAAAACCAGAACACAACAAACCAAACGCAATTGTTGTGACTGGTACATACTTAACAAATACATGACATATACTTGACTCACTTTGCGAGATTTTCCTTCAAAATAACCGAAGTAATTTCAACAACTATATAGACGAATGGGAGATAAATTTCAAGAGATGTCCAAGGTATAATGCATCTGTGGGTACGAAAGGAGTAATGACGGTGGTGAGATTTCCAATTCTTTCTTTCTCCCGAGTTCGCAAAATAACATTCTTTGACGTCTGAACTTTGCAAAGCGTGATTGGATGCGGGAAGATGAAATACTCGGTTTTTTAGTCTATATGAACTAACCAATTGCTCGTCTCTTTTTGTTCCAGCAGCGGATGAAATCAAGGTCTTCCAATTGCGACCACGGCGTCCACTGTAGCCCTAATTTATGGCCTTCCGTGGTACTCTTCATAATCGAATAATCCTAGAGAGGCTTAACACAGCATTAGACAACTAACTAAGGGACCCATTATAGTGCAACAGGCTGGTTTCCGGAAAAAACAGATCATGCACAGACCTTATAGCTACACTTTCAATTACTGTTGGACAATCACTTTAATGGAATTCCCCCCTAAACAACCTGAATGCCGAAAAAGATACCCGACGTCACTTTTCTTGGTCAATAACCCACCGACAAAAATACTAACTTCCGATTGGCTGCTTGAATGAAACTTTTTCCTTTCATTTGTACCACGAGTCTGAAAAAAATGTTGGAAACCCTTGAATTCCATGGAATCCATGCTTTCATGGAAAAATTTCCAGGCTTTTCCTTAAAAGTCTGGCATGAAAAAGCCTGGAAAGCCTGGAAAACCTGGAAAATCCATGCTTTCATGGTAAGCTGGAGACAAAACTTCACGGTTTTCTGGGAAGTCTGGAATGTTGATGTCAATTCCTAACTAGATTGGAAAGCCTGGAAACGCAATCTTTAGATACTAAAAATTTTCCGTTTTACGTCCTCGGTTTATTATTTTAATCTGAAAGAAGTATTTATTAAAGAAAAATCCAATAAATAATTAAGTTTGAAAATCAAAGAAAAGCGTAGAGTTACATGGAAAAGCGTGAAAAGTATGGAAAAACTTGGAACAACAACAACAACAACAACAACAACAACAATTTATTTCCACTTAGTTTGATAGGTAAAATAACATGTACATAAATGACAGTATTGGGAAAGTTGGATAGTGGATGGACACCCGAAATAACTTTGAGAGCTAATCTAGCTAATCTACCCCGCTTTTTAATTCTCGATCGGTTTTCGTAAACTTTTACTTTCTCCTGTATCCCAACGCAAAGGCGAATTTAGGGGAGGGGCCGACAGGCCCCGTGAAACATTTTATAAGAAAACATTGGGAAAAAAACGTTTAGAGTTCCAAGGGGTTAATTTTTCTCCTTCAGTTGGCTGAGTGGTGGTATTTATCTCCCCTCCTTCAGGGTGTCTACTACGACTGCTTGTAGCGAGTGCTGGGACTCCTGTAGCTGCATCCGAGCTTAATAGTGCCTCGGGAACTAAAGCTCCCTTGTTTTTATACCTGGTACGTATGTGATCAACATGTTTACGATGCTCCCGACCCTCGGCAGCTAGTTTACAACTGTATAGGAAACTGATCCAGTCACCATCTGTATTACCCCTGACAGCCTTTTTGGACCATATCCAAAGTTCTTGAGGCAAATCTTGTTACCTTCCTTGAACTGGCGCTCCGTAGCATGCGCAGCATGAGTCTCCTTCATGCGTTCCTGTTTCTTGTGCACCTTGCCTTGTAGTTAAGTTTGGGGTGAAACAAGTCTAGGCGTGACCTCAACTTATGCCCCATCAGCATCTCGGCTGGTGATCTTCCGGTTGTGGAATGTGGTGTCAACCGATAGTTAAATAACACCCACTGTAGCTTCTGTGCTACAGAATTGCCAGACATCTTCCTCAACCCATCCTTGATTGTTTGTACTGCTCGCTCGGCGAGACCATGGAAGCAGGGTTGTATGGTGCGCTGGTTTTGTGGATGATTCCGCATTCTGCTTCATGAAATCTTCAAACTCTGTACTAGTGACGTTTGTGCCACTGTCTGAGACTACGGTCTCTGGGAGTCCGTGAGTCCCAAAGATCTCGCGTAACTTGCCAGTAGTGCTGGCAGATGTGAAGCTGGACACGATGTGTCATTCTATCCAATTCGAGTAAGCGTCCACCACTACCAGGAACATATATGGATTCTCCTCCATGGCTGGTTTGGCCACTCCAGTGGATGGAGAAGTGCTGCAGCAGGTGCCTTCAAGTTCACCTGGCGGACTTCACAGGACTGGACTAGAGATTGCAAGCCCTTGTCTAAAGACGGCCACCAGACAAAGCTCCGTGCGAGCGACATCATTCGACATATGCCTGGGTGAGCTTGGTGTAGTTTAGCGAGAATTAGCTTCCGTCCCTGGGGTGGTATGACTACTCTAGCACCCCATAACACACATCCGTCCTGCACACTGAGCTCATTCTTCCTTGACTTGTAGGGTATCAACTCTGGGTCGTCTATGCCACGTGGGCAGGGAATGGAGAAATACACTCTCTTCCGCCTCCACTCTGGTGGTGACTGGTAATGGCAGCCTGCTCTGTGCGTCAGCGTTGCCATGGCTATGGCCTGATTTGTGCACAATGTCATACTCATAGCCACGTAAGGTCACCGCCCATCTCTGTACCCTTGGCGAAGCAGTGGTTGGTACTTGCTTGTCACTGAAAAGTGAAACTAAAGGTTTATGGTCAGTAACAATAATAAAGTGTCTCCCATAAAGATATTTATGGAATTTTTTGCACCCTCCTTGTCCAGCTGCGAGTAGTTCTTCTCTGCTGTAGTGAGCGACCTGGAAGTAAATGCAATAGGCTTGTCAGTGTTGTCGTCCATGTAATGGGAGAGGATTGCCCCCACTCCGTAGGGAGGTGCATCATACTGGAGTATCAGCGGCTTGTCTGAGTCGTAGTACATCGACACGTCTGCCCCTGTGATCATCGTTTTCGTTGTTTCGAAGCATTACTGCTCCGCCTCACCCCACTGCCGTGGTGTCTCCTTCCGCAGTAACCTGTGGAGAGGTGTTAGTACTATGGAAAGATTGGGAAGAAATCGGTTATAGTAATTCAGTAACCCAGGTATGACTTGAGTTCAGTCACATTCTGTGGGGCTCTGATCTCCAACAGAGCTTGGACCTTGTCCTTCACTGGATGGACCCCTTGCGTGGAGTAGGTTTACAAACAAACCTCGGTGGCTATTTATGGTAACATACTTGGAGGACTCATCATCTAACAATAACTGTTGGTATGCATGACTCATGTCGAACTTGGAAAACTACTTCCCACCTGCTAACTTTGCCGAGATATCTTCTAAGGTAGGTGGGGGGTACTGTTCCAAATGAGAAACTTGGTTAACTGTTACTTTGTTATCACCGCAAAGCCGTATGGTGTGGCCTGGTTTAAGGCTGCCCACTCTGAAAACTCCACTGGCTTCAGGATCTCCTCCCCCACTAGCCTGTCAATCTCACTTTCCACCTTCCCTCTCATAGCATAGGGTAAGGAGCGGGGCTTAAACAATCTTGGTGTAGCCCCCTCGGGTACATGGACTTTTGCTTTGGCACCTCTGACAGTGCCAAGATCATATTTGAAGACTTCCTCATGCTTGGATAAAATATCTTGCACAGTCAAGTTCCTTTGACTAATTTCCATCACTGAATATTCTCTAATCAAGTCCCTCCCAAAGAGGTCAGGACCATTACCCTTCACCACAGTAAGGGGTACCACTCAGGTATGGTTTTGGTACTGGACTTCTGTCTACCGTTCCCAGAGTCTTGAGTTGCTGTCCCCTATAGGATTTAAGTCGTATTATTGACTTCTTTAGTTCAAGTACATTTCTCTCATAGACACTGTTCAATGGCTGTGCACTTATCAAAGTTACTGGACGTCCGGTGCCCACTTCAAACTGTAGGAACTTGGAATTAATCCCTACGGAAACTTCAATGGGGGTTCTTTAACATCATCATCACTCTCTTCTTGGACCAATTTACATGCAAAGGCTTTTTTACTTCGACAGATTGTTTTTATGTCAGACCCCTTATTCTGGCAGTTAAAACAGGTTCCATTCTTATACTTGCATGTCTAGGGTCTAGGGTCACGTTTAGCACCACATCTAAAAACATTTCTTACCTTCGGAACCTTTCATATTCGTGTACTTTTTCTGAGCAGGCTTACCACTACCTTGACTCTTTTCCTTTGAAGTGAAAGCTTTGACGTTTCCCTCTTCAGGACTGACAGGGTTGTTCAACTCCTTCAAATTCTTGTTTGTGGTTTACATCACTACCACAGTTTCCAGGGCTTTCCCGAAAATCAATCCAGCTACTTGTAACAGTTTCCGCTGAATCCTTTCGTCGTTCATGCCAACGACTAGCCGGTCCCTCATCATGGTATTCAGAGTCGTTCCAAAATTGCAATCCTTGCTTAGATTCCTCAGCGCTGCGACAACCGGTGCACTGTTTCGCCTGTCTGTCTGTCTCGAGCGCTTGTAGAGTTTGTATCTCTGTACGATTTCAGATGGTTTCGGCGTGAAATGCTCTTGAACAAGTGCCACCAACTCGCCAAACTTTTATCTGCTGGCGATCCAGGATGACGCAAGCTCTTGATAAGCGCGTAGATCTTGTCTCCCACTGAAGCGAGGACGATGTCTTGCTTTTTCTTGTCTTCCTTTATTTCGTTTGCATCGAAATAATATCCCATTACTTCCGTATAATCCTCCCAATTAACCCACTGCATCTGTGAGTAAAACTTGGATAGGGTCCCGTACACGGCGGCCATTCCGATTCAATCCCGTCCTCGTCGCCATTGTAATAACCGGCAAACTACCAAATTCAACTCTACTGGGGATACCATAAAGGAGTTTTCCGAGAGGAGCCTGGACACGAATTAATCGAGCCGCGAAGTCTTCCCGCTTTTTTCCGAAAGCAAACCGGATGAGACGTCACCATATCCTGCAGTGCTCGAACTTAGCTTTTTTCCCAGGTGGTTAATTGGGACTAGTGGATGAATGATTACTGGTCCTGACAGCAATGTTACTGGTCCTCATATACTAATTTCTTACTGCTTCCATGTCAGGCTACATATTACTCAACTTTATTCACATGCCGACACAAGCGTCAACGAAAACATGGGAAGGAAGTTTATTTTGGTGGCCACAACTTCAAACAACTGTTGCGAAGGTTTTGATGGGATATCTTGAGCTGCTCAAAATTGTCCTAATTTTGTTTGGAACTATTTTAAACGTACTCAAACTACTAACTAGCTCTGGCAAGAATATTGAGAAAACGTGCTAACCCCATCGCATCAAATTTTAACGTTTACGGTCTGATGAGTGTCACGCAAAACCCAAGTCTCAAAAATTTAGTTCATTTCAGCGTCAATTTTTATATTGTATACGGACAACAATTGTTTGCCGATAAACGCTGATGGTTAACTTTGGGTCGAAAGTAAAGAACTGTATTTTTTAATTCCCTTTCAGTCGAAAGCAGTGTTTTTTCAATGTGTCTTAAAACGCATGATTATTTCTAAGTTTTTACATGACATCAGAAATTTATGCATTCGCTCAAGCAAAAAGTTGCTCATTTCTGTTATGTTTATCTGTTTTTGCCAATCAGCTTAGAAAATGTCACTATCAATTAAAAAGGGACAGAGATGGCATTAGATATTTTCCTTTTCTCTGCGATTCTCGTTGGCAGATGCAGTGCAAATTGCAGTCATAATTACGTGGATATTTATTAATGACAGGATACTCCAAAATGCGACCTTTCTCCAGCGGATACTCCAAAATGTGTTTCTGATGATCTGGAGCTCACGTCGTCATCTTACGAACTAGAACCGAGAAGATTTCGCGACACGCTTCCCTGCTAGCAAGAAAACAACATGGCGGTTCCCTTCATATCCTGAAGCATCATGGGAACTAAGTTACACGTGTCTGTTAATGCTAATTTATGCACATATATTACAATATTGCAAATGTTTGTGAATTACTTCCGTGATATTTCGTCCATCCTATATTTTTGCTGTATAATCATACCGCAGTTTATGAACTTTATACCACTTTGTTTGGCAAAAAGTCCGTCTCTAAATTTATTTTCTCGCCACGTTGTGATAGAATTCAAACTGGACATCTTATCTCCCGCTTCGGGAAGAAACGTTCCGTCATCTTGAATGAATCCTTGACTACTGAGACCAGAATCTATTTTGGGCATCATGCATAAGGTTCAAACTAAACTGACTAATAGTATTCACACAGACTACAACAACTGCTGTTAGTTTTACTGTTAGTGTTAGTGTTAATGTTAATGTAAATTTAAAGTAAGATATTACAATGCCTTAACAGCATAATTAGTTAAAGTCGAAGTACTTTGTAAAAGAAAACCAGGCAGACGATTGTCAGATTGTCATTTATATTGTGACAAAACCGGGTGCCGGTATTATATATGTTTACAGCAACTAAAAATGGATTGTTGGTGGAGCAAACTTGATTAAATAATCATTAGTCAAAAATGATTTCGATGTATTCCTTGTTGTTGTCTTCGTGTTTCAGTCTGCTTGACGTTGTTGAAGAGGAAAACGTTGCAGTACCTAGGAAGCATAACTCGCTCTGGTAGGAACTTCACTGATTTACTGTCTATTTGGTGGTTTTAACTCGAGATTGCCTCGCACTGTTGTTGCTATTTCTAGTTTTGCAAACTCTAGATTGCTATAGAACAAAAATTTATTATTCGTTATTCTTGAGCACATACAGTGTTAAAAACACGATAATAATGAACATACCGGTAGAAAGCAGTGTTTTAACCCTTGGAACCGGAACTAGGTATGAAATCACACTTTTCTAGTTTCCTTTTAGTATTCAGATGTTGTACACCAAGACAAGCCTTCAAACCAGTACACGTTTCTGTTTTTCGTTACAATTTTTGATTTGATTGTGCGTATTAAAAAAATTAAGTAAACTGAGTTAAGCCAAACTTCTTCAACAATTTCTAATCAAAAGGCGGCGACAACTCGAAGCGTTGCGATCAGTACTACGGAAATTAATCTAGGAAAGCAGACACAAGAAACAAACTCAAAGAGTCAAAGTATTAAACAGAAGCATGTCCCCGTGTCTGTCCCAGGTGTTTGGCGGTATGTGGACTTGTGCACATATTATATCATTGTTAATGGCCGTGCTTGGCTTGGTCTCCAGCCAATCATCGAATGACCAGCTACTGGTGGGCTACTGGGGACAGAACGCGGGTGGAAATGAGAAGCCTTTGGCAGACGCCTGCCAGAAAACACTGTACGATGTCATTGTGATAGCCTTTGTCGTTCCTCTCTTTGGCTCAGGTAAGGTGCACTCAGTCTGCATTCTGCACTTGTCCTCTATAAAGCAACTTCAATACCATTTACAGACAAATAATTATTGTATATACCATAAATTCCAAAACTTATGGAACTTCCAGATGATAATTAAAATTAAATAAGGTTTCTTGAATTGCTATCGCTTAATTTATTCTATAAAGTATTTCTCAAGAGCGAATTTATTGATATATTTCAATAAATACATTTTTATCACCTAATTTAAAGTTCACTTCAGAGGAATTATAATTTAAAAATATAATTATTAAAGGAAATTACACTAAAAATGATATTTTGCAGAATTGAAGTATTACTGTAGTAGTTCAAGAAAATGTACATTGTTTACCTCTCGTCGATTTGGTTTGTCCGAAAGGAGACGTTCAAATTGAGCAAAATGCGCTAAATTTCCGCCATCTTGGAAAGGACTTGAGCCGAGCTCGGCCAGTGATGTCAGATATGTCTAAATATTGTTTTCAAACAACTCATCCGGCTAATATTTCGGTGCAAAATATATATTTCAGCAAGTTTTAGAGATTTTTAAAAACCAAAGTAAAATATAGAGGAACAAACAGAAACTTTACATCTTCTTATATAGGAAATTGGCACTTCACGCTCAGAGGAGTGTTAGATGGAAAGCGCATTTACAGTGGCACAGTATTATATGTGGATTCAGCAGAACTCTAATAGACAACAGCGATCTGCCTGATCCCCCTAGTTTTGAGCCTCGATATAGCTCTTGTTCAGAGGCAGAGACCGAAGTGATACCGAATAACTGACACTGCAACAAAATACCTTCAAGTTCAGCCGACACACCGAAGAAATCGTGCAGACTCACCAAGTGTAAACATGGTAATTACCACCGTGAAACACTGAAAAGTGATAGTGTAGCAATTAAATTGAAGATAGTGAATTGCCGTTCTCAATTACATGCAAAAGCTAAAAACATCGTTGCATTTTTCGCTGAAAAATTTCGACGAAATTATAGACAAGATGATTTTTGCTAGGCTCAGTATCCAGCGCCTGTCCATAACAGAGTTAAAACTGAAAAACCTCTTACCTGCAAGTAAATCTTGTTTTGAACCTGTGTTTTCTAATACTTGGGAATGAAATAATGTTGTAGGGGTTTTTTTCTTTCATATTTTTGTTTTGTTTTTATTTTACTTTATTTTGAAGAAGAGCTTTTGAAACGGGAACGACGGTAAAGTTTACAAAGCCGTGCAAACTCATGCGCCATCTTCCACATGTTCCTTTACTTGATTTACTCAAATTTCGAACCTACAAGATTTTTGAGTACAGCTTTCGCTTTTCATTTTGTTCTCTAGGTATAGTTTTATCTGGTTTTGTTTTGATTTATTTAAATTTGAGCGACTGATTTTACGTGTTCTATTTTTATATTCATGTTGGTCTCAGTTAGTTGATGTATGCATGATAACCGACTGAACAGTTTATTAGCGGGTATAATTTATTCAGCAGTTTCTCCGGTTGGCTTTCAAAGGAAAACAGCTCATTTTAAAACACAGTACTGTATGGACACTGAGCCGATGAAAAAATATAATTTAGTTTGGTTGTGTTTAGGGGTTTAGGGCTAGCTAGGTACATGGAGTGAACCGAACTGTGTTTAGGTATGTTTGTTTACAATTTAGACGGGGTTACTAGCCAAACCAACGTGCTTTGATCATTCATTTTGCAATGACAGTTGATTAATTTCAAGGTGCACAACGAACTGAAGGCTGTAAAGACTTATGCCGGCCTTTCACACGCTACAGCCACGCATTTTACTTTCCCTAGGCCTTGTTATCGTTGTACAGAAGTTGTTTTAATAGAGTCACGTTTCTTAGTATACTAAAACAATTCGTTCCTTGACTGGCCGGCCCGTATAGTAGCAAAAACTGACCTGCTGTCCATGCCAATATCATTTTTCTGGTTTGTAATTAATTAATTCCTTTCTTTATTTTTCTTTGATGAATTAGCGAAAAAAAAGAAAAAAATGATGATATTAAATTTCTTTGCGAGGATCCGGTTGAACTTGTCGAAATTGAGGCAAATAAAAGACGTAGTTGTATACTTTTTCGGTGGGAACAGTAATAGCGAACATGACTGAAGTTCTTTAACTATACGCTCTTCCGTTATGGCCTATTACAGGGCCATAGGAAGCAATCTTAAGTTGGGGAGGCCCATTTGTTTTTGATAGGGGGTAGGGGGTAGAGCTTAATAAGGCAAAACATTTTGCTTCATACGCGCCAAAACTTGGGGCAGGATCTAATTCCCCCCC
>JAOEHT020311789.1:0-10145 GCA_025448195.2 Parazoanthus atlanticus | reverse complement strand
CCCCTCCCCATGCATTTAAGGTTTAACCAATCAGAAAGTGTCGTGCCAAAGGTGATTTGTAACAGGCTAACCGAAAGTGCAGACAAAGTGGCATGTGCTTTTCCGAGTATGAACGGGATTTTCTTACGTCCATTTCTAGCAGTTTGAGGTAATTGTACTTGAAGTGCATATGGGATTCTAACGTGAACCAGCCTATTTTTAGCTCTCAATTTTGTCAGTTTCTTGTCAATAAATGTTTTAAGAATCATAAATGAGTTCACCTCCACCATCATCCTTTTGTAACGATGTCTCTGATTGAGTCAAGGCAATAAAGTTGTGTTGTTATTGTTGTTATGTGCAAAATATGAGCCCGCAAATCTGTGATGCAAGCTCAAAACACTGTTAATGTTCTCGAATGTTGATCGGCAAGACCACTGTAACAAGCCAATGAGCGAGGGAACCGAATCTATTGCCGACCTGGATCAGTAAAAGACCTAAAATGTAACCAAATCACAAACGGTTACTGTACTGACGCGAATTGTAACACTGACGTATGTGGTCCTCGATTGGTGGGTATAAAACCATGGGAGAACGACTGTGTCCAACCCTCTTGTGAAGTGACGACAGCAAAATGACACCCAGTCGACTCTACCCAGTCTCGTTCTCATTCTTTTCTAGTTCCAGGCCCCTCATTCTACACCAGAAGGCTTCGAAAACCCAGTATGAAGGAAGGCAGCGTGGCCGAGCGGTTTAAAGTGCTGACTGGAAATCCGAAAGTCCCGAGTTTAAAGGTGCTGTTACACGAGGCAATTTTTCGTGCAACTTGTCTCGCAAGATCTCGCAACGCCATTGCGAGACAAGTTGCAGAAGGGGTGTTACACGGCGCAATGGCTCCTGCAACTTGAAAAAAATAGCTGCAATCGTTGCAAAAAGTAGAACCGAATTCTACTTTAACTGCAACTTGTCTCGCAACGATTTTGGCCATTACAAGGGGTGTTACACGCTGCAATGGCTCGTGCAACTTGTCTCGCAATAGCGTTGCGATACAAGTTGCACGAAAAATTGCCTCGTGTAACATCGCCTTAAGTCCTCTGCCCACCGGCCACGCTGGTGTATGAAGCGTTCTGACCAGCTTCCTGCCAGTTGGGACTTTTAACCTTTATAATTTATTGTGTATAACATGGCACTGAAAAGCCCCTTACGGGGAGCTGTCATCAGAAACGTATATTTCTTAGAATGTCTTTCAAATTGGCGAATCAGTCCTTTCGATAGCAAACCCTTTGGGTTGCAGCTTCTACGACGGTAAGTACAAAGTCGCATGAAATAATGAAGAAATGTTTTAAGAAAGTAAGTATTTAAGAAGCTACTAGTCGAGTAGACAAGTTGGTCAATTTTTTTCTAGTCCGGGACGAAATCCACTAGTCCCAGGCCGCCGAGTTCTGGAGTACCGTTAGTAGTGTTATGATTATGATTACATATAAAATGAGATTAAGTGTTATCACATTATACTGGAAACAACAGCAGTGACCATGGGCGATTTCATTTGGCTACATTTCCCAGTTCGACCACAGGCAGCCCATGCTTACAGTTTGCTTTTTGGGGTCCGGTTGCGCGATTTATAAGACTTTGTATGGGAATACACGCGATTTCTCAAAATTGTACAAGGATATAATAAAGTCGACTTACCTCTTGTTTATCGTGTGATTGCGTGTTCTGTGTAGTTTAGGGCCGTTTGGAGCCATTTTGTAATGACAAGTGCACATTTTCCTGAACGAACAGATTATCGATGTTGGTGTTCCTACCAAATGGAACGGAAGGACACTTTCCGTTTGCACAAAACTGTCCTCTTCAACAGAGTCGTCGAGCGCGCACTCACATTATCAACATCACGCAACACTTGCTAACGTGCTAACCAATCAAACCGCAGCTTTTCCACCGAGTGGAAATGAACGTTCCATTTGACATGGAAATTTCCCTGAATTTCTACTGGAAAATTTGGTCAAATAGAAAGCGCCCCGGACTTTTACACCACATTTTGTTTGTCCACGAAACCCATCGCATGGCTGTACATTACGTTTAGCAAGGTAGGAATGTTAGTAAGACGGTGGGAGCGGACATTTTCAGGAAGTGACTTACTGCGCATGACAGAAATTACATACCCTTAACAAGACGAATACTAACTTTGCCTGTTTTGGTCATAATGTATTTGGACCACATACCATATGTCTCTAATTTTACAGTGACCTAACTAAAAGTTCTGCCTGGTCCGATCTACTGAACCAAACTAGTACTCTTTAGAGTGCGTTCGACTGACCGAAAACGGAAAATTGTCGAGATTTCTAATTACCCTCTCGAAAAAGAAACCAAAACGATTAGCCCGACATAAGAAATAGGGTAAGCTTTAAGTTTACAGTTTGTTCTGTGTATTTCCAAATGATTCTAAAGTGAACAGTACTGTTCGAATTAAGGAATTGAAAGTTTTCATTCTGAAATACAGACAACCGAACGCAATACTAAGAGCCTACATATTCGATCAACTAACAACTTGAACTAAACCGCTTTTGTCGTTACTATGGAACATTTCCATTAGGTAATTTTTTCTTAAATCCCCCTCGCTTAAGGCACCTGGGAACCCAAGAAAATACCAGTTGCTACGGGGTTAAAGACACACAAGGAATGATATCATATTTAAGATTTCACGAGGGCATAAAACCCCGGGGGAAGTACTCCCTATAGTAGGTCAGGGTAGTTTTTAGGGGTTGAAATTGGCGATTCATGTATTTTTTAGGGGTTTGCTTAGGTAAGACCGAGTGTTAAAAAGTCTGGCATTTTTTAGGGGTAATCTAGTCGTAAATCAAGATCCCGGCCTATTTCAACGGACTTGAACGGTAACGTTTGCTGCAGTGCCTTAATTGTAACTGTGCGGATGTTAATATGTTCATAAACTGTTGAGAGATATTTGATGCGGACAGGTATTAATAAATGGCATCCGATTCGTACATGTATTTTAACTGGTAGATCATATCTAATATATGATATATGTTCAGGGTACTTTTTAGAGTATTGTGAGTCAATAGAGGCATTTTTTAGGGTAGCAAACTATCCAGGTAACTAAGGTATTTTTTGGTGTATTTTGTCCGATTTTCCGACGAGCAACCCCGACCTCCTGCTATAGGGAGTACTCCCCCCGGGCATAAAACATGATGGTAGAATATATCCCATCATTTTGATTGACAAGTATTTATAAGTGTTGCAACTTTTGACTAACGTCTCACGACGCAAGGTAAGAGCGTGGTAGCGATATTGCAATCTCAAGACACCTTTTTTGTTTTGAAAACTTGTTCAAACCAAAAAAATCTGATAAACCGTTCTGGAGATAAACCGGAAGTAAGAATGCAAATTTCGCTATTTGAAGCTCAAAATGGCCTGGGTACGGAAAACAACCTTGGCAACCTTGGAGTCCCACGTGCCTAATTCTTGGTGAGCTAAGTTCTAATACACGGTTTTGGGCTTTAATGAGTTATTAAGAATTTACACTGGCTGCTAAATGAAATCAGCAAAATGTCATTATTTAGAGCAATGCTGTCGATGGCATTACAACAACAACGAAATTAAAAGGATCTTTTTCATTAAATACTTCTCCAACGAAATAAATTTTGAAAATCACATCGTTGGAAAATAATCTACAGATGTCCATCAAAAAAGATAATTACAAAATCTGCGCCACTCCCAGTGAGAAAAACTAAAAAAATGTTATTTACAAACTTTGGCAACAAGTGATTCCAAGCAAACCTTTTACACATTTAAAAAATGAAAAAAAACATACAACCACCCAAGAGTACTGTAGACGTGATGATTTTAAACGTAAGTACCAATGAAAAATAAGCAATATTAAACCACTCTTCCGAAGTAGAGGAGACCGAACTGTCACCGAGGGGAATGATATTTTAGTATGCGCCAAAACCAGTTAAGAAAAATTCTTAATTCTGTTTTTCAAACGAGAACCGTACAAAGGAAACTTATTTCAACCATGAAGTGCACCTCTGCTCACACGTGCGCGAGATGAATAGTTAGCAACTATTCTCCGAAGTGGGGTGAGTAGCAAAGGATATTCACCGAGCTACGAATGCGGCGAGGTGAATACACTTACTGCTCACCGTCACTGAGGAGTACAATTTTGTAAGCATATACCAAACCAGCAAAAAGAAGAAAAAAACTAGATGACGAGATAACCACAGAAAACCCCCTTCAGTACTAAACTGCAAGTACTCGCGTCCATGCTCACTCGTGCTAGCTCGAAACAGCGCGTATTTTTCCAAGTTTGAGTAGCCAATCAGAACGCGCGAAAAACATTATTCAATGGTTCGATATATGCTAAAACTGGATATTCGGGTAGCCAATCAGAGCGCTTATTAAGCCCTTATTACTGGTTTGGTAGATATGAAAGAGCGAATATTTACCTATCTGCCAAATATCATATTTGACTTTTGTTTTAGTTGATGTTTCTCACTTACAGTCAATTTAGATTTTAATGGTCTCATTGAAAGGTAAAGAATACCAAACTATATTGAATTTGGCACTAAAACAATTTCGCACTTTGTGATTCATTGAAAACAGTGAGGCTCAATTTTTATCAAACACAATGAAGAACAAAAAGCTAAAACAGCATGTTACGAAAATGTTGAAAAAATTACAATCGACTCCCGATATCACGAACTTTCGACAACTCGGACCTGCCGATAATTTAAACTAAAGTTGTTCTCCGTGCAATTCAATTTACTCCCAGTAGCTCGTTTCCATTGAAGGTTCGAGTTATCGCGAGCCATCTGTGCAATGGTTTCTGCTCAAATTATTTTCAAGTATGTGTTTAAACGCCCGTTTTAGTAGGTTCAACACTTGCCTGCACAGTTCCCTCACACTTGCCTGAATAATTCCCTCACACTTGACTGAACAACTCCCTCAATACTTGCATTACCAATTTACTGAACAATTTCCCTCAACATTTGACAGAACAATTCCCCAACAGTTAACTAAGCAAATCCCCCAACGCTTGCCTGGGAAAATCCGCAAGATTTGCCTTGGAAAACGGAAATTCAATTGTGGAAAATGACGTTGAGTACCCTTGAGCGGCTTTTCTAAACAGAGTGAAGCTTGTTAAAGAATAGTAACAAATTTGAATTCGCTCAAACATTCTTCCGACAAAGATCCGACATTAGTTACTTGGTTCTCGAACACGATGGCTCATAAGTTGTTGAGCAGCACGCTACTCTGACCTTGTCTTGTTCGCAGATCTACTGCAACAAACTTGTTCAAAAACGTTCCCACAATGTAGGGAAAGTTTGAATTACCTCGAGCATCTCGAAACAAAGCCGAAAACGCTCCACACAGGCTGAGGGAACGTTGAAAGTAAATGCTGAACCCGTTAGAACAGACTTCACATTATTCTCGACTTCTTCCTACTTGACGTTCAATCTAAAAAAGCTGCAGAATTAAAACAAATTCTAAGCCCACAACTAGGAAAGAAGCTCTATTCTACTATTTTTTCTCTTGAAATCAGATAAATAATCAGTCTAATGCTCATTAATTAACATCACTGAACATCACTTGCTCTCATTTAGTATCTTTGGCTCCACTTGTCTTGGATCCGATCTTCTTGAACCAAGGCTTACTTTCTTCCGCCTGAAGCGCCGTCATGGCGGCCGAGAGCTTATGTTCGAGGTCCTGGGCCCGACATTCGGCCTCAACAAGCGAGAGTTTCGTCTGCGCAAGCTCTAGTTCCAGTTCCCTCAAACGTTTGTCCGAGTCCACCACCTTGATTGTGGTCTTGAAACCGCCATCAGTCGCAACAGATTCATCTCCTTCAGCTTTTTCTTGTGAGAACAGTGGCGCACACTTTTCACACGTACCAATTCTCCTCTGAAACACATTTTACACACAGATTAATGACCCCAATCCTAATCCCAACCATAACCCTAACCCTTTTTTTCATCGAGCCATCGACTCAAGACTCATTTGATTTATCCACCATCTGGCACACAGAATCTTTTAAGAGCGTAAAAGCCTTCCAGCTTGGAATAACAATAAATCATGGAAACCAATCTGCAAAATAGCCCCAAATGGATGGGGATTGTGAAGCTGTATTCTATGAATGAAATAACATGCTCAGATTGCTGTATAATCCTATTTTCTACGCACAAAGATCCGATTTTTCGTGACTTTTTCCATGACTTATTTTAGTGTCCAGGTTTTCCAGGCCTGGATTTTGAAATGTTGAAATCCCATGACTTTCCAGGTTTTCCATGACCCGTAGGAACCCTGGTTACCCTGCCAACAGAAAATAATACTAACTACATATTAACCGAGAGTGAGGTCTGTACGGGAAATATAAAACTGAGGCCTTGCTGTATTGACCGAGCGATAGCGAGGTAAATGCATCAAGGCCGAAGTTTGATATTTCCCGTAAAGACGGAACGTTCGAGGTTAATAAGTATTTTACTATATGGCATTTTTTCTAAAATCGACAATAACACCGTGCAATCGGAAATTCTTTACTTCGCATATCCGGTTATGCGCGCACGTAGGTCATTAACAATCCAGACCGCTCAAGAACCAATCAGAACGGGTGAAGTATCTTTGCATATATGAAACACAGATATTATCTACAACTGTATAAAATTAATTTAGTTGCAAGAAAGATATGTTTTCACTCTAGATCTAAAAGTGGACAAACTATCCGAAGTTCTAATATGGACTGGCAGATAGTTCCAAAGCTTAGCAGCTGCAACACAAAAGCTCTTTCGCTATAAGCCTTTGTATTAAACTTGGGTACCTGTAATAAAATCATTACCTTGATTTCCACAAATTCTTTCTGTAGATCAGCTTGAAACTTTTCACTTCGTTCGTCCAGCTGGGTACAAATCTGGAGTAGAGCAAACACAACGATTATCCTTCACAGAAAAACAAGTTTCATAAAGCTTGAGGTGTACTTAGCCGTCAAAGTGCAGATCTTTTGTCGAGAGATGGATCCCATAACATTCGTTTAGAAGGCAATGTTTCTCGCTTTGATGTGTGTAGCGTTCCTCTTATCAGCAATACGTCCACAATCACACAAAATTAACAGTGTCAGAGAGACTTAGCACCACGTATACGTGAAACGGCAAACGGCAGGAACGATCTTACGACTAAATTTTCTAGACTGCCTAGCAGTCCATTTCTTCTCTGAAACTTCTTATTTTCGGTCCTTTAGCGAAGATAGGGAATGCTACGCAGTCTTAGCAAGTGTTGCTGCATATAATTCCTTTCTCACTTTTATTCTTGCCCTTTGCCGTTCCACGTGTACGCGGTGCTAAATCTCTCTACTGACGTGAAAAAGAAAGCTGATTGGTCCATTATTTATTGGCAGTTTAGATGTCCTTAAAACATACGGCTCTTAAGGGATTAATGAAAAACACCATTTGTATTTGATGCAAACAGTTATATTACCACAAGTTCAACATTTTTTGTTAATACAAAACTGAATCCTTGTTGAAACCGGTTCAAAAACGAACATAATTGCTTGTAAGAAGACAAACCTCAAATCGAGTTGAAAACACAATCTTTAGGTAATTTCTCTATTTCTATTGTCATAACCTATTCCAGTTACTGCATGGCCTGTAAATATTGCAGGTTGTCCGAGGGTAAACTCCACTGGAGAAATGATTTGAAAGTAGTAGATTTTCTCAACCCGCTGAAAATTAACTGCGAACCGTGTTCTCATTTTTCAGATAATGGTTTGTATAAACATCGCTGTTATGCCGGCCAGTAAAGAGTGCAAAGGATAGAAATGTCAACCAACCAGTATATCGCTGGTTACAAACAATTTCTGTAACACAGCTGACGAAATCAAGGAAACTCGAGCCGGAAATAACTTTTCCCTGGTGGCAGCATAAGATAAAACTCGTCATCAGCTGGCTTTTTTGTGAACGTTTCTTGTTCCAGGCCACTAGCTCTTTCCGATTTGGAGAAAAAGGGCTGGAACTGAGTCGATACCAAAAATGACCAAAAACAGAACTGAAACTCGTTGTCAAAAATATTTTTTCCTCCAAGTATGGTAATCCAATTATAAAACTAATGGAATTTCAAGGTCCCATTGTTCCTAGCCTGCGAAGACTCATTTACGCGTCAATAAGCGTGCTCGCGGGTTACTTTGTCCCCAAATATCTCATAGTGGCTCTCTTGTTCCCCTCAAAATTATCCAACAAGATCCAGGATCCCTTATTCTCAGTGGAAGAAAGTAGAAGTGGCAAGCATTCCTTTAAAGTATTGGATTATCGAACCTTTTGTATGTAACCACACTCAAGGTTAAATTTTGTTTGCAATACTCGTCAGAGATTTCTATTTCTATTGAAGAAATTCGTCTCGCCGTACGAGCCTGCGCATCACCGTGAGTGTCCCCATTAAATAAACTACACGGTGCCAATCTAAAAATCAATTTCAAAAGTATAAAACTTTACATTGTCGAACAACCAATAGAAAACCTCGCAGTATTTTTGTAAGTGTGGCACTATCATTAATAGTAACCATATTACCTTCTTGTACTCCTCTATTATTGCGGTGTGTCGCTTCCGGTCATCCTCTGCTTCCTGCATACTTTTTCGCCACATCTCTTTCACCTAAGAAGAATCGACAAAAAGGGAGAAATCTGTCGATTACTGTCTGCAATTTCCGTGTCTCTTGTAAATTATATGAAAATATAACCTCGCAATTATTCATTAATCACAGCTCTAAATTGCCCCTGCAGCTTTCTGATGAACAAATTCAGGACTTTTTATAGAAATTGACAACATTTTTCATGCTGTAACATATATAAATTCATCAGTGAAACAAAGCAATTTGTTATTTCACTAACTCTACATGAATGCTTATTGATAAATGGCAAACGTTTAGCTACCGAACAGCAATCTGCAAGTAGCTAGAGTTTAGCCTAAAAACCAGAATTCTGCAATACCGTTTATTCGTGTGGAAAATTAAGCCGTAATTCTCGCAAATTTAAGACATTTTTTAAAACCTTGAAAATTCACAAACCAGATTAAGACACTTTAAAGAAACGTTAAGCCTGGTTCACACTAGCGATGGAAGCGGAGACAGAAGCGAAAAGGACTTATGTCCAAGTGTGAGCCAACACGGAGGAAGCAAGAGTGGAAGCCTCGCTTCGATTCCCAAAACCATTTTTCTTATGTCAGACTTCTTCGTCGAGGGAATGGAAAAGAGCTTTGAGAATGTTTTTTTCCGATTCTGTCTCCGCTCCCGTCATTCTGGTTCACACTTCGACACAAGAAACGGATGCGCGACGGAGGCAGAAGCGGCAAAGGAAGAAAAAGGAATGTTCCGTTCCTTCCGTCTTTGCTTCCGTCTCCGTCTTCCTGGTTCACGCTAGATCATAAGGTTTCTTCCGTCTCCGTCTTCCTGGTTCACACTAGATCGTAAGGATTCTTTCGTCTCCACTTCTGTCTCTGCTTCTGTCTCCACTTCTGCTTCCGTCGCTAGTGTGAACCGGGCTTTAAGGATCTGCGGGAACCCTGATTACGACCACTCTTCTTAACAACACGCTGTATGCTAGTGTTGGATTGTCTAGGTATACCATCTTTGTATCACCCCATCCAGCTTACCTGCAGTCCATCGGTCTTAAACTTTTCTTTCTCGTCCTCTGTTTCATCCAGCTTGGTGCGTAGGATGCTCACTTCACTGGAGAGGTCTTCAACTTTCTCTTCCGCCTAGCGGATAAAGAACGTTACACACAGTTCCTACAGCTGTACAATAAACTTTGGACGTATTTTCGTTCGAAACATTTTATATATTAACTCTTCAAGAGATACGGAATTTTACCAGAAAACGGAAACTTTAATGACTTGTCTTGAATTGTCAAAATTGAATAGCAAAATTGATGTCAACTGTCCAGTCTGCCAGATTATGGCCTGGGATACTCCTTGGTTGTCCTTCAACGTTCTGAAGTCATGCTTGAGATGATGTTTTTTCTCCTAAATTCTAAATCTTTGTGCGTGCTTTCGAATGGATCATACTTCAATAAGTCATTGTTGTCATATTATTGGTTATCATACTTCACAAGTTTGTTATGTTGCTCGACCTTAGCAATGGGGAGAGGGGGAGAAAAAGAGGGAAAGGGCAAC
>JAOEHT020311788.1:0-18162 GCA_025448195.2 Parazoanthus atlanticus | reverse complement strand
TCCATCCACTATCCAACTTTCCCAATACTGTCATTTATGCACATGTTATTTTACCTATAAAAATAAGTGGAAATAAAATTGTTGTTGTTGTTGTTGTTGTTACTATTAGCTAGTCATTTTCAGATTGTTTTCTTCAATGAGAGCTATCGAATATCTGATCTCTGAGACTGGCCCTGGAGTTCACCGTTTTTCAAACAATGTCTTTTTTCAGTGTTTAGTTACGCAAAACGGTTTCACGGCTATTGCCTTCCACTTTCTTTACAGCCAGAATTTACGCAAAAATATGCCCCCTTCTCCTCAACACAATTCCTATCTTTTTATGATTTAAAAATTGCCCATTCAAGGATTAAATAGCATTATTTAAAGCTAAACCTCTCGTGAAAAATTATTAAGATTTCCCATCGTGCACTGGGGTTGCCTTTGTAAAATTAAAATTTAAATGTACAGAAAACTATGATGTTGGTAATATAAGGCAAATTAGTAACTGATCATCAGTAGGATATCTAAAATGTGTGAAATTCTACAATTTGTTTCGACTCCATTAAAAGAAAAAAAGCTCGTTCACTTTTTCGAAATGAGAAAACTCAACCAAAATGGATGTTCTAAGTACAGAATGGCTGGATTTAGCAAGATTTTGGAAAAAGCATTCGGTACCACTAAAGCACCTTTTGATTCTCTTTCTAGGTAGCGTATACCGCAACTTTGCAGGTTCGATCTTGTTCCATTCTAAGATCTTCATGTTTGGTGTGAACATGATATTTGTTGATGTACTTGGATAGAAATCATAATTCTGGGATGATGATATTTGTCTTCTTAACTATCGTTGATGCAAAGATTACTTAGTTGGCTTTAGTTTGTGAAGAAAGTTAGTTTTTGAGCTATCTTGATTAGTGCATGCTACTATAATTTTGCATTCTTGCACTTTATAATAGATCAAATGTCAAATACACTTTGGCCTTGTTACTGGTCCACTCTTCTTCCTAACTCTTTTGCAATGTTTGTAACCTGTTTAGGGTTAGACCAAAAGGCTTGCTACACGAGGCAATTTCACCTGCAACTTGCAGCGCAACACCATTGCGAAGCAAGTTGCAGAAAAATATTTGCATGTAACACTGCAACTTGCAAAGCAACAAAAATTTGCGAGGCAAGTTGCAGAATTAGTATAGAATAATCCTTCTACTTTTGGCAACATTGCTATGCTAGTTGCAGCGTGTAACATGTCGACTGCAACTCGCAATGCTCTGCTGTCGTAAGCGTTGCATAGCAAGCTGCAAGAAAGAATTGACTCGTGTAACATGGCCTTAAAAAATTACCTAATGAGCTGAGTGATTTTCGTGTTTCTAAGCTTTGCCCTTAATATAGTATCAGATGTTGTTACTTTAATTACAAAATTCACTAAAAATCAGGGCCCAGTTCTTCAAAACCTCGATTGGCGCTATAACCTAGGGTCAAATCGTCTAATCCCGGTTTAAAATTGATCTAAGATTTAATTCAGTTCCTCAGTCGCCGATTAGTGCTAACCCAGAGATAAACCATGGGTTAAATTTGCCTTCCTAGCTAAGTAGATCAACTCACTAATCTGCCGATTTATCAAAGTAATCGAAAAAACTCGAAGAGTTTTAAACACTTCATAACTTACCACAGAAAGATCCTGTAAAAAACGAACTAGCAGTATCTGGATAAAGCATTTAAAACTCATTAGAGAGAGTTACATAAGGAGCCACAGGTCTCATTTTCCAGTTGTTAACGATTGCAAATTTTCGAAGACCACTTTTCTTTTGAAATTTTGGTCCATTATGTGGAATTCAACATTTACAAACTTAAGAAAGCAAAAGCGAAAATGACTCAAAAAGAAGAAGAAGAAGCTAGTAAAATAGAAAGTTAAATGTTGGTTTAAGAGTAGAAAATTCAAAGTTTCGCCCACTCAGTTCACTAATCCATGTTTGTGTCAAATTTATATAGTAGAAACCTCCCTGGCTAAATTAGTATATATAATTATCATTCTCTCACGCTGAGTTCGATGAAATCAAGAATAAAGCCTTTTCTATTTCACTTGAACACAAAATAGTTCGATTTTTTATGGTCTATCTCAATCTCTGCCTGTTCTTGCTCTTAAACGTTACCACTAGTTTTTTTATATGTTATAAGAACGCCTATTTTTCTGCCTGAGACTGGATCAGGATTTCAGTCTGAAATACTCAACTGTTTTTTTTAAAAGAAGATAAGAACACCATTCTTTTAATAAAAGGGTTATTTTTTTTCCATTTCGCGGATGTCTAATAGCTGTATTTGAATCAGAATATGTCTGTATACGTTCAAAAGCTGTTCCCAACATCTCACTGACCTTATATCTATACTTTATCTTATCAACAAATTGCATCAAGAAGCACACTGACAAGGAAGGTAGGAATCCTCCCAGCCCCAACTCATCCTACTAATGTAAACTGTCCCTCCCAATCCCAATCTGTCTCATTAAAAGTTTGCCTTGAATTTGAGTCCACCGCAACACGTTACTCTCTATTTTAAGACTTGGTCTGGCTACTATACCTAAATGAGTGGCTCTGCATGTAAGTTTTTAAATTTTACAGAATTTACTCAAAGCAAATACTAAAACAGCACTGAACACAGCAATCAGTAGGATTCCTAAAATGTGTGCAACTGATCTCCATTTGGTTTCGGCTCCATTAGCTATAACACGTTACATAACTGCATGGGAGGCAAACACAGTTAGAAAGCAAGCAAATCATAGCAAACAAATAAACAAAGAAACAAACATATTGCGTCTGCAAGCAAGACGTAAGGAAACAATGCGCCTTCAACAACAAAGGAGGGTCATTGGGGAGGTCTGGATACCGCAACACCGCAAAAAATTAAAAAAAACACCGCATCACAAGAAACAGCAACACCGCAAATAATTCGCAAATAATTTGTTTCACTGAACACCGTAGGCTTAAGAACATAAATATCGCACACCGTAGGGTTTGATATCACCGCAATACCACGATGTGGGTGATTTTATTCACCGAAATACCACACACAAAACTGAGGAACACCGCAAACCCCAATGCCCCCCTCACAAAGGACCTAAAAAATAGAACCAATATAAATTCGAACAAAATAGGAAAAAGCTAATTGTAACGTGGAACACAAAAAAGGTCTGGTAAGATTGTTTACCACAAGGTAACTTTATAAGTATAAAAGAAGTTACTTGATTTCAGAATGTATGGTGGCGAGGACGGCCTAAAGTGAAACCAGTAGCGCTATTTTAGCTTGGGCTTCCTCTCTAGTTTACAAGGCTTTGTCTAAACATACTGGGTCAGATTGGAATAGCATTGTATGAGCATGTTCAGATACATAATCATTCAATATTTATTGTAGATAGTTGAGGAAGGTCGAAGTCTTTCGGCAATAATTTATTCCAAGAACTTTCATTAGATAAAACACTCGCATGTTTACCAAGAAGCGTGAAATTGTACTGCTGACTCGCGATGTTATAGCCATTTATGCTGTAGCTGCCCTTTCTATTTTCAAAATACATAAAAATAAATTTTGCCCACAGCAGTTTTCGTCCGGGTACACTCTTTTCCTTAGAATAACGCCTATCTCTTGGGCTGAGGCGGAAATCAGCGTTGATCTCAACCCAAACGCTCCCAATAGCGTTCTTGATATTTATTTTTGGAATTGTGTCTGCAAACTTTCAAAGGCTGTTCCCAACATTCACCCCAAATAAGTTGCTAATGATAATATTAGTATTAATAATAATGAAATTTTTAACAATAACTAAAATGCAATTAAAATATGAAAAAATTCAGAATTATTAGTTACTTAACAGATTCTTCTTAAAAAGGTTAACGCTTGCAGCACATCTATAGTTTCTACCGGTGAGAGATGTCCATTCCTTTAAAATGGCCTTGTACCCAAGTCTTTACCCAGCCGTTATGTTTAACCGAAGGTAAACATATAGTTCTATTCCGCATGGTCACAAGAATGTTCTTGTGAAAAGTTGTGCAAATTATATACAACCAACAATTTTGCCAATTTTGAAGCTAAAAACGGAACCTTTTAACCAATTATCTAGAGTGTCTCTCAAAGTTTCTGCATATGCATGCCATCTAATTTGACGTTTCTTCTAAACTCTTAGGAATTGTTGTAAGTGTTGTAAATGATCACAAAGCACTTTGAAACCTGTCAGATGAGTATCTTTGAAACCTGGCCGATGGCTCGCTTAGAACAATCAGAAATATCTCAGATCTAACGAAATAATCTTAATTTTAAAACTAAGTGTCCTTTTGTAATGGTGAAAAGAAGAGGTTTTCTTCTTTTTTATAACCAATTACTTTAACAACATTTGCTTCAGCAAATGCAACGGCAGCTTAGAGTTATTGACGGTTCCAGTTCGTTGAAAGCAAATTGGTTGGGTATAAAATGGATGTTTCTCTTTGAGGAATGTAGAGTTAGCACCACAGTGTTCACCTCAAATATTTTAAGTATTACATAAGAATGCTTAACCTTGTTACCTTTTTGTATACAATACACATCGAACAAAACAGTATGTACTCAATTCGTTACCCAGTCAGCTATTGTACACGAACTAACTAGCATTTTTGAAATAGCCTGCAAAATATCACCACAAGCCAGCTTGATAAATCGTTGTCTTTTTTACATTATTCTGCTCAAATTTTAGTAAAAAGAGAGTTAAAGGTTATGAAAAAGTGCAACGGCATTTTGAGAAGCGTAACGGGTATTTCCAGACTTGAAAGCAATGGCACAGTCAACTCAAATATTCTAAACTGAGAAACCAACTTAAGGTTTATGTAAATACGTTTTTATAAATATAGCTAAAGTTATTTCTATTATTCTCTGTTGAACGTGTTCAGGGGTTTTAGTTAGGATATTGTATAGGTATTAGTGGTTTTTGCATGATCTCTTGTGATATACGTTCATCTAAAGAGATAAGGACTAGCGTGCGTTAAGTTGTTTAAAGAAAGCGTTTTCCATGAATGGAACCTTGGCTTACAACTGCGCTCTCTTTAACCCACTTATCAACAATGTGAAAGAATGATAAATGGCTTTTAATTAGGTCACTCTGCTCGACCCACGGAGAGCGTTGCGCACTCGTGACTTGCCGGTTCCACTTGATAAGGACACTTCATAACTTGCATCGTCATCGTTAACCAATCGTCTTATTTTAAACCCGACATTCCAATACATCTTTACCGAGTTTAACTTTTGAAATAGTGATAAAAACAGAACTTAAGGGCAATGAAACTGGCATACTTTGGTAGGATTCAATGAAAACTAACACAATCAGTGAGACTCTTTGGTGCAAATCCTTATCATTTGATCAAAGTATTACTCATGGAAACCTAAATCTACTGCTTAGTGACAAGTGTTCTGGAAGGAACTCGATACTTACACAATCCGCTTTTGCAGTAATAGCGTCGGGTACAAATCGAAACTTAGTTACCTTGACAATTGATGGTATCATGAATGAAAGGGACCGCAGTCGCTAAGTTTAGACTGTTGTAGGTAAATACTTTTATTAATGAATTCTAAAGAGGCCCTTATTGCTTTTTTATCTTAAAATCATGCACAATCATCAAGACGTCATGCGACATATTGGTTCACACATGATAGCATTTCACGTAGCCCGTTAGCACGCAACTTGTTGGTCCACTATTTTGCCTGTTGGTCATTTGTGGCTGTCGAATGTAGTTAGTGTGCTGCAGTAAACGAGTATCTATTAACTCAACGGTGCAAATACATACATACCCGTAATAATTGTGGAATCTTTCCCTAACATGCGATCCATACCAGGCCTCTCACCAAACGTGCAAGATTATATAATGCACGTATTTGACGTACGGTCAAGTTTGGACAACGCGAGGCATTGAATAAAAAGAAAGAACAAAAAGACTCAGCTAATTAGTCCGAGCCACTTATCACAGGAAGTTTGTAATTATTACAAAGCTAGGGGTGACAAGCTTGTTAATAAACTAAACACTTTTAGCCTTTTGTTGTCATTTTAATATACTCTTTCGTGTGTTTAGAGACATCCTTAGTAACACGCCATTGTACAGGACGCAACAACACAAACTCTTCCCGCTAGTTACAGTGCGGAATGAAAATATTATTTCAAACAGTAGAACTTTTACTTTAGAACTTAGTTGTAAATAGTGTAACCTTTTTGCTAGTATATTTTAAGCACTTCAACTTATAGTATTTAGTGTTTCGCTCCTGACCGAAGTACAACTAAACATGGGGACGGGGATACTAACCCGTATTATAAGTGGGTGTGTGCCGCCCAACTTCCTTTGAAACTAAACCGGCCTGACTTTATTTCAGATCAGTAAAAAGCAGTTTTGTATACTCTATTTCAAACCAAACTGGAGAAATCCGTACCCTATTCAGACCACATCTCCAAACATTTAAACGAGAACTGTATGGTCCATAGATTGTCCTCGGAAGCAATAACTTTTTCCAGGATTATCAGGAAAAATGTATACCCTATTCAATTACGGGGAGCCCCCCTCCCCCTCCCCCACAGGACAAGTAATTAGTGGACAGTCTGTTGCTCTACAAACTACACAACTGAGCCGAAATGCGTTATCACTAGATAGTAATTAGAACTTTCGTGACAATATTCGGCATTCATTTTGACGAATTTAAATCATTCTTGCTCTTTAAATTCCTAGCGGTTGACTATCTTCACAACGCCGGTCAAACTAATATATGTTCTATATTGCCATGTATCCGATAAGTCTTTCAACACGTCCGTCGAAAAATACATGCACACCAGACAATTCAATCGAGATTGTATACCGTATTTCTTTGGATGAGAGACCTACAAGGCATACAAAAAGATATTTCAGTTTTCATTGAAGCTCTTTTCTCCTTTCACTACTGAAAACATTAAATAATTGATTGCGTGTGATAGTCTAAACAGTCTTGCCTTGTTAGGACACCGCAAATGTAATTAGTACTACTTTTAAAACCCAAGAATTACAAGGAGAAAGACATTAACCAAAGTTTGGACCATTGATTACCATAGTCGGCCAATGTCAAAATTATCAGTAAATACAAGAAATAGTTAAATCGTGGAAGCTCGTTGAAGATTTGAGTTCCAAATTGAGTTAATTACAAAAGTAAATAATAAATACAAACAGGCTTTTCCTGTTCCTGATTCAGTGATTGTTCTCATATAGGCAATTCAAATTCAATCTACTAAAAATAGCTTACAGCCGACAGTTTCAAAACTGTCCAATTGTATTAAACTTGCTTCTAAAGAGGCGATTGAAAAAAGATATCTCGAATTTTAAAAATGTATATATTAGCTCTCTTACATATAAATTCAAATGCTGGTTGATTGTTTTTGTCAACATGTCGCACAGGGCTTCAGATTTTAAAAAGAGGTGTATTCAAGCAACAGATTGAGGGTTGAGAAACATACTGCTCACGGTCATATATATCACCACTACAATTAAAATTAGATTACTGAGCACCCGTTTGAATGCAAAACACAGGAAGAAGGGTCACTGGTTTTGATTCGTTAATTTGCCCTGCAGAGTGATGTGTTCATCGACTGAACTTTGCTCGACTGCGATCTGACTCTAAACTTCGCTCTATTATAGATTCATTGTTGTTATCGTTCCTAACTTGAACTTAAAATGATCATGAGATAAAGGTCAAAAGGCCTTAATACAATGTTTCATTTGAGACTTTGCCTTCGGGCCTGAGATTTAGACATAAGTGACGTCCTATCTTTGGTTTACGTATTGGGACAATATAAGGATGTTGAACTTGCTCAAAATTGCTTTCTATGACGTCATTTAGCAAATTGTGGTAGATATTGCTTTTAATTACACGTAGGTTTGCGAGATGACAATTCAGTATATCGAATTATGGCGAGTGTTGGTATTGTAGCAACCGGTTTTTTGCTAAAACGTGAACCCATTTCAATATATTATTCCCAAAATGTAAAGCAATATTTTGAAAAGGTCTATACTTTTCTTTTGAAAATCTCAAGTTTCGTCAGTATCTGAATGCAAGCCACAAGGGCCACAACGTGCTATATTTGTGTATCCAAATAACAGTGGTTATATTATCACAGAAAACACAGAAAAACTACAAAATAGTACTAACTCCGAAACCAATTAAACTTAAGAGTCAAGGGGTGAGAACACCGCCACGCAGTTCATTATCTAAAACTAAATTTAGAATGAAATTGGAATAAAAATGACACAAAAGAAATTGTGTACAGTCATGATTACTGCACGCTTAAGCCGTGTCGACTCAATAGAATATAAGGCCCTTTGCAAAGCTCAAAGCGGCTATCTCCGGTATTCTGGTCTGCAAATCTCGTTGACGTAAACGGACACGTGTCGACTGATTATTTCAGCGGTCCGACTTTGAAACTTGCCCGTTCTTTATATATCTTTGAAATCAATCCTAACCTCAAGGTTAAATGCCGAAAATACCCAAATAACATAAGATTAACAACCATTTGATATTTATTTTGGTAAAGCTTTTTATTAAGGCTAATTTGCTAACGCAATGATTACGATTTAAGATTGCTTGCAATGTCTGAGAATTATACTAAATTTCCAAAATGATAGGCAAGATTACAGATTTCAAGAAGAAACTTTTTATAATTTATTTGTGATTTTGCATAAGCTGCGATGCGCAAAATGATATGAATATTCTCGATTTACACGTAACAAGCCTTTATGTCAAGAAAATGGAGCCCAATTCCAAACTGCCATTAACAAAACTAAAACTAAAACTGTGTTATATATTAAACCGTCTTTAATTCTGTGAAACCCCATTAGCAGCTGCTATAGTTACAGGCTTAATACCTCACAAATATTTCCTAATATGACCTCATGCCAATAATGGGACTTTGCAAAGGCGGCAACTTGCCTTTAAGAACATATTTATTAGTTTAAATGTGTTGCTTGACTCCTAAAGGTGAGATTCTGTTTTTTAAGATAACAAAAAGAAAACAAGTGTTTTGTTTAAGCAGAGTACCTACTGGAAAACACAGTTTGTTTGAAATTGTACAGTAACCTCTTTCTATGATCTGACATGGATTAATTTCTTTGGGCATATTTCTATCCAAAAAATCTACAAATGTTGATTTTGCTCTGAATACCAACTCGGAGTGAAATTTTTTTACTCTTTTAATTTACAAGCACGCAAAATTTATAACCTTTTCCTATGCCACGGTTCTGACAGGTTCATTATACAGGCTTTTGCTTCTTTGTTCGCATTGATTAGTTGTTGAGAGAAGGACTTCTTTGCCACACGTGTCGCACGCTTTGGAGTGCGTGCAAACAAAGGCTTAGTTGTCATAGCAACAAGAACTTCTTAAGTGAGGCGATGATTAATTCGATGCTATTTGAATGCAGAACTAATGACTGGTTTTCAGAGCTAATAAGGGCTAATGAGTTCTATTTGAAGAATAATGCCGGAATAACTCAGCGTTTCATGAACGTGATGTAGAATTTCGATTAACAAATATATGCCCATTGTCGGCTGTAACGACCAAGTATAATTTCTGGTGCATTTATTCATATTATGCTGTGATTTGACTTTTTTCGTAGAGAAATCGAGGCATCGTTTTGCGTACAGAAGGAGACAGCGATCTTTAGCGCCCTATTCTAAATCCTATTTGTCATTGAGCTCTATCACTGCCTGTTAATTTTCTTCGTATTTCTGAATCTGTAATATTTTTTATTAAATTTACTGCGATGTACTTACTGAGAGGTAAATCTTAGAACGAAAAGTTGATATTTTAGTAATGTTTTTGTACACGTTTGCTCTAATTTTACAGGTGTGATGTTCAAATAGATCTAGCTGAATCAAATTAACTCAAATATACAAACAGTGCGTTGTCGTATGAGTGACGGTCATTTACTGACTGTCAATCAACATTATCATCGCTTTCTTTTGAGCTAAATACGAAGCTTGTCTTTCCTTCAGTGCGCATCATTAACGATAGCCTTCCATGAGCGGGAAATTAGTGTGTGAAGCCCTTATAAACAATCAAGCTAATTTCAATACAATATCAGCATGTCCAAAATATTGCTCCTAGATCGATGATTGGTTCCTCGGCGGTTATATAGATATGTTTAGCATAATCAATCCATCCAGAGCTGTCAATAGGTTATTACCGGACTAATAAGTATTTTGTTAATAGACTGTCAGATGGAGCCTTCGAAACATAGTTCAGTTCTCTTGACGGTGAGCAGACATACTCAGAAAATGAACTCTTCAACGAAAAAGAACCTAATGGTAAAAGAGGACATTGAGTCTTCAGACATCGAATATGAAAGCAAAATGCCTTCAGCCCAGCATTCAATAGAAGCAATTTTGGGACGAAAACAGGCGAGGAAATATTCGGGCTCAACAGATTCTGGTTCGGAGTCTAACGATGGTTCAGAGAGCGACTTGCTGGAGAGTGGTAAGTTTTTGAATTATGTAAAATTTCACAACTGTTTATATTTCTCCGTCTCTTCGTTTTGCCAGCACCATATTGTATGTCTCCGGTGTCCATTAGTGTGTGTGTACTTTGCTAATTATCCCCTGTGGCACGCAGATAAAGAAATCGATGGGGGATCGAAGCAAAAACATCGACGAAATCGAACCACTTTTACCACATACCAACTTCATGAGCTGGAGAGAGCCTTCGAAAAGTCGCATTACCCTGACGTGTATACCAGGGAAGAACTGGCAATGAAAATCGACCTTCCCGAAGTACGAGTTCAGGTACGAAATATTCAATTTTAGCACCATCCTTTATTTTAGCTTCTATTATTCCGCTAAATGGAAGTTTATTGCTCTAATCGAAATTCCCTTGTCCTGCTGTGATGAAAGATAAGGTCTTTGTAAGCAAACATTGACAAAGTGTAAAGCAAATACTATCAAAATATATTAAGGGTTACACAGGTTCGATTAACAATGCCAAATATCTGCCATGACTCCTTGTGGTAAATTTGACAATATAAACAAGAAATGTTTATCTGAAGGTGTTTATTTAAGCTGTATCGGAGACAAAGCTCCAAGACTATTCAAGAACCACCTGCCACTTTCACGGTGGTCGTATATAGACAAATCGATCGTAAGTGGCGCATACTTGAGCCGGCCAAACCCCGTTTAAGGTTCAATACTTTTCGTTGTTGCAATGTTGAAATGCTTTGCTTCTTTCTAACGAGTTTAGGGCAAAAATGATTGCTCACGCGCGCTGTTCAGTGTGTACTGTAACAAACATGGCGGATTCGTAGCGAACTAATATGAACGTGTGGACACGATTCGTTCAAGTCAAGATATCGTGCAAATTCTCAAGGCTCCGCTCTGTCGAGTGTAAATTACAAATTAGTTTATTTTCTGTTGCAAAACCTTGAATAATTATTACTCAGCATTTTCTTTTCAATTTGCGTCAATTATTTTCAGTTACGTAGCTACAAGCAAGCCAATTTAAAAATTTGTATCAATATCGAAGTACATGTTTTAGAAGGATAGATCATTATCCTTCGTGACTCGTTCTACAAATCAGTCTTTTCGAATATGGCCCAAATTTCCTGATAGTTGCAAAATTTAACTCCCGAAGAGAAAAACAAAATTCACGTCAACAACAGCCCAGATATCATTGATCAAGACTGAGCAAAAACATGTACGCAACTTAATGTGTTTTCCTGCTAAAAAGAATGAAAATGTTTCTTTAATCATCATCCTTAACTCGTGTGAAACACACAGACCGATGTTTGAGAAAAGAGAAATAAGAACAGCCCTGACAGAAGGACGTGAAAGAAAACCAATTAAATCTCACATCCGCAATAATTGCCAAAGAGACTCCTAATACGGATTGTATTTTAATTCATAATATTCCCATTTCCTATGTTATCCTGTGAATTAGTGACAAAATATTTAAACATTCAGCTTTCAATACAGTCCTCCTTGTAGCCACATCCTCTTCTTACTCAAACCATGACAAATAACGTTCAATCCTTTTTACGAGGCAGAATTAAGTTTCTTCACTTAAGTGTACTGGTTGGTTCCACTCGACACAAATTTTTTTTATTTCGGCCATGTACATAAAAACTCACCAAATTAGCACTAACGCCATAATCTCAGCTGATCCTGTGCTTTGACTTGCGGTCAGTTGTTTAGCTGTAGGTTAATTGGAACATAATTTGCTCGTTTACACACAAGTTTTATATCAATTTAAACTGTTTAGCCTGTTGGTTATAGAGAATACACTATATATCTCACCATATAGATCTACGTTTGAAAGATCGGTTCTGTAAAATTGTAACTCGATTAATAATTGTACTTCAAATTTCAAGACAACTTCTTTTGATAAAACAATAATGAGCAAACAAAGTCTATAATATAGACAAGGTTTTCAATTTTTAATTCGATTCGGCTAATATTTGATCTGGCTGTATTTAACAGAAACGTTTGTTAGTTTGTTTTTCACTGAAAATTACCAAGCAGCTTGTGGTATATATGCAACATTTGTCTTCCATTTAAACAAACAAAGTTGTTCGGCCTATTACGACAATGGAGAAAACACGAAAAACCCGCTATTCAATAGCAGCAACTGAAGTTAAATTGGTGCATCAGTATAGGACTCTAGTCGATCATATTTAATTTATTATCGTTCACAGGTGTTTAGCAATATCTTTCGCAAACATAATTAATTTTGCGGTAATTTTGGGCAGACGATATCTTGATTTTAAATACAATTCCTCTCTGTTATTCTGTCTTTATTAGACGGCTGTGACCGACACCAAACCCCAAATAAACTCAATTGAGTCTAGCTCTCCATTCACCGAAAACGGATTAAATACACCATCAATTAGACAAAGGGGAATTTGTTTTATCCAAACAAACGTATGACAACAAGTAAACCAAAGCAGTTTATTAATCTGATGTTGAATATTTTCTTAAAGCTTGCCAAATGGTCATCGACTGCGGTCTTCGACTATGAAATATAACGCTTTCAAAATTGTCTGGAGTTTAATTCAAAAAGTGTAAAAAGTCCGAAAATTCCTATCGTTGTTATATAAGAAAAAGTCCTTCCAGGAGTGATGACAAGCATGTAAACTAATAATCCTTGTGATAAGAGCAAACAACGTCACTTACTGGTTACAGTTTGACAGAATTTAGTTTTATTTTGACAACCCCCATTCAAAGTGCAGAAGTTCGCCGTGTCAATCTAATGGCATATCTGATCTATCGGCACATATTACATTGTATTCAGCAACAAAAAATAATCATTATCCGTTTTCATTTTTGTCAGGTTTGGTTTCAAAACCGACGGGCAAAATGGAGACGCCAAGAAAAGATCGAAATGGCTTCGATGAATCTACAAGATCTACCATCGCCAAGTGTTCCGCGTTCTAACAAGGGAAGTTTCCCGGTTTTGGCAGATTTCTGGAAGAACTCGATGCCGTTGTCACCACCATATATCAGCTCCTTTTACCCATCGTCCGAGCCCCCAACTCCTCCAGGATTTGGCTACTATCCAGCCTTCAACCCCATAAGCCTGGCCCCCTTGGCCGCCTTTGTACCAACCAGCTGTACATCTGCAATGGCTGCACTCAGCGAGCGTATTGAAAGTAACCTTAATCCTGACAACCGCTGTACAAGCATCGCTTCTCTCAGAATGAAAGCAAGAGAGCATATGGACACTCTTGGCAAAGATTGGCAAAGAACGACAGAAATTTCGGAGTAATAGTAAAGCTATCTAGAATAAAGGAATCGTAATGTGACATTTTAAAATAGATACAGATCTTTATGCATGCCTCCCTTACCATTCACTGTAGCAACAGCAACATACTCTATGAGTTTTATGAGGTTTTGGAAACTCTTACTAGTTTGAGAGCAATGACATGAATGACTTGACTTTGTTGAGGAAGAAATTTGAAGGTTTCCACAATAGTGGAAATCATAGCTTGTGATAAATCTGACACGCATGCTCCTACTGTAATTTCAAAAGTATTTGATGGAATTGCTTTAATTTCTGTTCTGATTACTACAACTTGTGAGTAAATGCTGAAAACGATGGTTTAAACATTTCTGTAACTTCAATCTGATCCGTAATTAAGTTTGTTAAGAATTTTCTTTGATAAGATTACTCTAAACCGCCTGTGCGAGAGTTTCATCCAGGCCATTAAGAATTCCTTTTTGTTTCATGAACCTACAACAGATAAATCAGTGGGTTACAAACCTACAAAACACTAAGCTGCTTCTTTTGTATTAGAAATTGGAACGTGTCAGTCTAAACAAAGCGCGTGTTGCAACTGAACTGGTGGACTAAAGCGAATTTCTTTGAAAGCCTGGCAAAAAGTTAGAGGTGATAAATTGTATTTGCAATAATATAGTGACCCAGTTTTAAAACTAACTCTATAAGCAACATGTGGCATGAAAAGTCCGTAATTTTAAAGTTAATATATGTATGACAATATGGATGGAACAAGGTCACTGCAATCAGAAAAATTAGATTCTTTTACCTGGCCTATGTCATCAGCCTTCTTAACAATAGCTATTTTCATCTGAGCATGCTAAAATATGTTTATGAGGAGATACTATTACTGAAGATTACGAGTTTTTCTAAAACGTTCACATGAAAGAGTTCTGATGAAACATATTGAAATCATAATATATTTAGATCACATATCCACAGACATGGAGTGTTGCCTTCGGGCCCGGGATTTCAAGACAAACAAAAACTGTGTAAAAATCGCTAAAATTTCACATCTGAAAACGAAGTTTGGAAATTTTACAGCTTTTAATGTTTCGTGCACCTTATTTATCATAGTTTGTCTTAATCTTTATATGGATGCAGGCACCCATATTTCTCTGCTCCAATTGTAAATATTCATTGCAAATATTCTTGTAATTACTTGTCTTTATTTTTGATGCAATTCGACTGTGTTCAGTTTGACCATAACTTTATCATCTAGTAATACTGAATTAATTGCTGTTTTACCTTATCTCAATACAAGGTTCTTTCAACCTAAAATGTCCGGCTCGTGCTGTCGTTGTGTTTGTTTCATGCAGTTTATATTGCTTAACTGGGCAGTAAATGACCGGATCCTAACAAGTACATTGTAAATGTATAACTGGATGCTATAGGATCCTTGCTGCTTACTCTCAGAAATAGTGTATGGTTTTGCCCTTCTCTTACAAATATTTATTTGAGGTTTTCATAGTGCATGAGACAAAGACTACTTTATATAGCCAACATAATTATAACCACGTAAACACTACGTTCAGCAAGTACATTAATTTTAAGCTTAAACCGTCAACACTACAGCAGATTTTGACAAGGACACTCCTCGAAAATCACTGATGCAATTGCCTGTACAAACTTAAGTTAGGTATTTCTGTTGATACTGTTTAATATACGAAAATATGAATAAGGACAGCTTTGCCTTTTTTGGGAATTTGGCTGATACACAACATAGTTTGACTGCGAATAGTCTCTTCCTTTTCCTTAGAATTGAGGAAAACAAATGAACGAGGGGCGAAGCTGTGAGCGAGTCGGCGAGCAACAGCGGGATGATTTTGAGGAAAACTAAGAGACTGCTCTCAGTTTACAACACAGGTGGTTCAACGAACAACCGACAAACTAAGCAGGATATACAATATGCTCATTAAATCAGTAATATTTATGGACTTCGCAAGGGTCTTAATTGTCTCACTTCAATTCCACAATGCAACAACAGCACGTACGGCAAAATTTTAAAAGTTAAGCTGTCTAGCTGCTACACTCAAAAGATACTTACAAAATAAAAGGTTAGAAACGTATTCCGTTCCTATCTGTAGATAGTTTTGAAAAAAGTAAACGAAAATTGTTACGTAACGGTGAAATGAGGCAGTTGACACAGTGTAGAAAATGGAGTTTCTGTCTGTCGTATTTAGGGAAAGATATCGAAACAACTCAAATCCACGTACAATGCCTCTTCATTTCATTTTAGTAGACAATATGAACTTGTAAATAGCTATACATTGTGCTACACGGTTATTCCGGGCGAAGACTACACTTTGTAGTTAATGACAAAGTAAATAAATTGAAATTAGAAACAAATAAATTGTCTCTTAAACTGAATTGGTTACGTATGCTTTTGTTTATCATTGAGACTCTTATATAAAGTTATATAAGCTCCTTCGCATGATCAATTTGCTGTGATCACGTCTGCAGTAGTCTTATCATGTTTATTTTTAGAATTTCTTTGGCAACCAACTACAGTGCTCATATGATGTTTTGTTCAAATAACTATAATTAAAATGGAAGAATGGTGTATATAGATGTTAGCAAAAACTTCTTGGAAGAATTAAATGTCATTAAAAAATAACACTTGCCGGGAATATGACATATAAAAACTGTTTTGGAATCTTTTTATTTTTGCATAAAGTTTGTGCTTATTCCTTCGAAGAGGAAAGGAGTTGTTATATAACATGAGGGAGGAGGAAGTGTACGGTTCAGTATAAAGGAGAAAATTGATATAAACTTTCTTCGACAATAGTTCTTTTCGTTGCGAGAATGTTCCTAAAATGCATCAGCTAGGGTGCTGATCTAGCAGGATTGTATCAAAAAGCAGAGCCGGATGGTAACAAATGTTTCTGGCATAGTGCGATTTTCTGCACCCTCTCAAGTTCACCAAAATATTGTTGGAAAGCACTAGCAAACCCCTGGTAAGCACATTCAAGCATAGAGGGGACACTTATGTGAGATAACACTGAGATACATACAATCGCATGGGATTTTTAGCGCCTCTAAATCTTATTTCTGCTCTTTATTCTGTTATTGTCTTTTTTTAGTTGCTTTCAAGTCATACCCAGTAAGCTACTAAAGGAAATCAATCCGTCTCTTTCCTTCCTACTAGTTTCATTTTCAGATCAAAAGAAGCACGATGTACAAAGAGCACTGGCAAACTGCAGCGAATTCTGGTACATTCGAATTTTAAACGGCGAGGCCAATCTATGGTGAATAATGAACTAAGAGTTTTAGTTAACTCCCTCTCATATTAATTTTCAAACGGTCTGCTGTGAAAGCAAGTCCATTCAGGTAGCCTTTTGATTTTTCTACTATTCGCACAATCTTTTACATATCAATGTGACATTGTACGTTTAAAATTTTACAATATGAACCAAAATTTGACGGTGACAGTATGAGATGTCAATGCGTAATCAATGATGTAATCCATCCTGAAAGATGGCGGCTCCATGCATGGAGTTGAAATGAAAAAATGATGAAAAGTTTTTGATCAGTCAGTTCCCTTTGTGTTTTGTCTTGCATCATAATATAAACATTTAAATAATTAACATTCATAACATTTAAAATACTTATTGTATTTTGCCTTCGTTGATTTTACGTACCCTAAAAAGATTCCTTTAACAAATGTGCTGCATCAGTATTTCATTCTTGCATTCGGTGCATCTCCCGGCACCTCACAAGGACAGGTTTAATAACTGTGATATAAACTGCCTACAGCTAGAAAACGTCCCCCTCCTTGCTCATAGGCTCGACCAATTTCTGGTGTTTTTCACGATAATTCAGTTAACTTGTCTATACCTAACGGTAATAAATTTTTGAAAGGTTCGGCGATTTAATTAGTTCTACTTATTTGCAACCAAAACTAATAAAACCAAAACTGAAAACATACAGTACAGCATCGAGGAAAGGAAAAACAGCGCTATCTCAAAGTTGTCTAGCAAGAGCTGCAACAATATAGTATTAAATAGAAATACTTCATGATGCATCCTGATGTGTTGGTCTAGGTTTCCGGAACTGAAGGGATAAAGGAAATTCAAGTTAGAATACTTAGTAATATTGGACCGTACAACTTGAAAATCCATGGTGAACACTCTGCTGAGACAAGCTTAATAATAGCTAATATGGAGTAAATCTATTAGTAATAACAATAATGGTAGTAACAGTAGTAGTAGTAGTAGTAGTAGTAGTAGTAGTAGTAGTAGTAATAGTAGTAGTAGTGGTAGCAGTAGTAGTAATAGTAGTAGTAGTAGTAGTAGTAGTAGTAGTAGTAGTAGTAGTAGTAGTAGTAGTAATAGTAATAGTAGTAGTAGTGGTAGCAGTAGTAGTACTAGTAGTAGTAGTAGTAGTAGTAGTACTATTACTAGTACTAGTAGTAG
>JAOEHT020311697.1:0-10146 GCA_025448195.2 Parazoanthus atlanticus | reverse complement strand
TCCAAGCACAATATATAAAATATCAAAACTATATATAAATATATAAAATACAATTATATGTATGAAAAAGTGTTAAGGATAGCTATTTAAAACTGTCTACGTCTATAATCTACATCCATCTAATATTTTACAAGTGCAAAGGGCAGAGATTGCACTTGGTAGATTGTTCCAGAGTGAAGGGTTTGAGTGGAAAAAGACTCTGTCACTAAGTGTTATAACAGAACGGACAGGGAAAACATCAGTGTGGGACCTTTGTCGGAGCTGAGGGAGTACTTTGTTGATTTTATGAGAGAGATAAGATCTTTGATATAAGTAGCTGGGTGCCTGGTCATAACTTAAATTTTGAACTAGTTGATGAAAACCCACAACACACTTGTCCATTCATTTTGTATCGCTTGAAGAGTTTAGAAAGTGCTTGGTGTTAACCAGTTGAGGAAAACTTATAATATCTCCATTTATTTTGTGTCTCCTAAAAAGTAAAAGTGTTTGATGTTACTTGTTTCTTAAAATGTTCTAACTTTTGAACCAGTTGACGAAAACCCATAACTTGACAACCCAAAATCTTCAAGAGATACAAATTGAATATTTTGTATCTCTTGAAGATTAGAAGTGTTTGGTGTTACTTGTTTCTTAGAATGTCCTAACTTTTGAACCAGTCGATAAAAACCCATAGCATGACTATTAAGTTTGTATCTCTTGAAGAGTAGAAGTGTTTGGTGTTACTTGTTTCTTAGAATATCCTAACTTTTGAACCAGTTGATAAAAAATCATAACCATAACATCTTCTTTCCATAGCATGTTCATTCATTCATTCATTCATTCATTCATTCATTCATTCATTCATTCATTCATTCATTCATTCAGTACCAGTTCCATAGCTCTTGAAGAACGGAAGCGTTTAACGTTTGGTGTTAGTGAAGTGATACTTGTTTGAATTTTTGAACCAGTTGATGAAAACCTACAACACGGACATTCATTTCACATCTCTTAAAAAAGTAGAATTTTTGGTCATGGGATCATGTTTGTTGTTGCTTCGATCTTTACTAATTGATTTTTCATCAGCTGACAAAGTACAAGTAGTCCTTGAACTTGAGAATTAGAATAGATTAACATTCATTGATTAACAAAAAAGTTGAAAATACTTATGATGATGAACTATGGATTTTATGGAATTAGGAAGTTAAGCATTCCTTGGCACAAATTCACTGCATGCAGAAGATTGCTCTTTTAAATGGAACAAGATCAGTGTTCATAAACCATCACAATGTCTGGAGTTCGCGAAATCCAACCTTAATCTTATAAAATCGTGCCCAGGGGCATGGTTTGTTGAGTACAGCTCAAATGACCTATGATGTCATTTAGGAACAGACGAATACTTTCGCATCGGAACTTTTCGAAAGATTCAAGATACCAACATTAATATGAATAAAACAAAACAAATGGTGTACACATGATCGCCGAGCACCGTCAACCGGGAAGTAACTTCGAACAGATAAAGTGAAAGTAAAAACATATGGTTTTGAATTATAAACGAAAACCGACTGGAATTGATTTCATTAGCACATGGCGGGCCAGTATTATATGATATTTTCATGGTTTTGCGGCTTATAGTATATTGGACGCCACTATCAGAATTTTAGCTGCAGTGTATTTAGGCAAGCAACAAAGGAAATAACAGGAAAGTATATACTGTATAAAATAACTCGTGCTATTAGTCCATTGAAATCTTAATAGAAGCTGAAAAAACAGTATCCTTATCACTATTCTAGTTTTCGACGAAACGATAATAAATATCCGTAATAAATAATATGACAAAAAGATAAATTACCTTTTGCTGTTTGCATTTGCGACATTTTTCTCTTTACGCCGGATGCCTGAATTGCATATAAAATTGAAATCAGATGTCCCTTCCAATAGAAACCATATATACAAATAACTCATGGCCGAAATCAAAGGACAAAAGCACCTCAACTTCTTTGAGATTAGTATTTTTTTAAACCGTTTTTTTTTTTTATTTTCTGACTCCCTGCTGCTATGACCTGGAGTTCACGGCAGTGTCCACTAGATTTGTGGAATTCGCGCTGACAGAAACTCGAGAGTGTGTGGGGCAAACTTTCTGTGTGAAAATGCTAAATGTGTTAAAAATAATTGTTAAAAAAACAAGCTTTAAAGGATCACGCAATATTTGAATATGCTATTCTTTACAATAACAAAAGGTATCAGTCATTTCAATGAGTTGCATTGGTGTAGAACAAATAGGTTTCCCAATTCGGTTTACAAATTCAAATTACAGTGATATCGTCAAAAGGTTAGGGTTTATTCATCACCCCAAAACATGAATATACTCGATGAATCCAACACTAGCCAATACTGTGCCTTTGTGCACTCATGGCGCACCGCCAGGCGGTAAGAATGAAAAGAATTATCAAAAGCTCCACTTTTTGCGCAATGTCTTGAAATGCATCTTTCAGCTATTGCACATATTTAATCAAAGCCATAACAATACGTTTGTATAGCCACGACCGACGCTTTTACATGAACTGCGCGTGAGTTTTCAACACACTACAGCAAAAGATATCCTTGCCACTTCAACCGAGTGACCTATTGCTCGAGAGGAGAATTTAAATACTCTTCGTCTTCTAAAGTTGTAAATTACCTCATGGACAAAGAATTCGACATGGAAAATAATCTATGCGACGATGCTGACAGGCAAAGTTAGCAAGTGCTGATTTCATTCTTTACTCGTACTTTTACACTCACCTTGTAAGTTGTTTGCAAGCTACATTTACCTTAAGAGGAAATGATGTGGACTTGAAAATCAAACACAAGCTAGTTTTAATCCAATTGTGGAAGATACTTTACTGCAGAACTTTCTCTCCACAAAGTTGCAAAGTTTCTCTGTAAAATGTAAATTCTGAAGCTGTCACATTGAACAACATTTTGTCGCGAGCGCGGGCGTTTTGAGGTTGAAGGTTTGTCAACAAACTTACCAAGAAGTTACCGGTTGGTTGTACATTCAGACGTATTCAACTAAATAGCTTTATTCTCAATTTTAGGTGGAAAACCAAATGGTAAATAAGCACTTACCCGAACAGAATCTGCCAAATGAGCCAGCGAAAGACAAAAGCACATCAACAACCTGAAAAAAGGTTTATGATTTATGAATACGATATATTAAGACTCAATACAAGTCAGCCCTATCCGTACCAAACAAGCTTCATTGTCGTGGTTATTCCAGCGAAAACCTGTGATTCCTGGTCCTTAAGAAGCTCCGTTCATGCTACAACAGCGACTTGGAGCACAAAGACGCACGAATATTGAATGGTGGTTGATCTGCAATTTTTAAAGTACAGTTAGGAAGTTGGACTGCCTTTTGGCTGGAACCAACGGAGCGGAAATCCTGAGCGATGAATGGTTTTGAATAACAGTCAAGACCAACCCATTTGACAGGGAAGAATAAGTGACATTCCATCTTATAGGCTTTAATTACGTCCTGACGGACAAATCCTTAGGCGTATCGAGTTGGGTTGTGAATTCTTGTCCTGAAAAAGCTCCCACGATTCGATTTGGCCTCGGTGGGGCTGTCTCACTAAGAATTTCTCCACTCCAGCTGTGAGTTATAATGATTCTCAGATGGTTGATTGCAATTGTAACTTCATTTATTTCACTCCGCGATGACAGTTCCCCCCTCGGCCGCTCTAATCTGAGTAAATATTTTGCTATCATGTTAAGACAGGGAGCGGACAATTGTTTGAATTCTTTACAATATGAAATCGAGAAATTTGTATAAAAGCTATTAAACAAACCGCAGATAATACATGTGCAATATTCAACCGCTCAAGCTATATATACAGCAAACCCAAAATACCAAGAAATGGAATATTAGACATTAAATTTGAAACATCAAATCACTTTAATATAATATAACACGTTTTAACCATTTTACAGATAACTTTGATAACATCCTTCTTAAAATACTATGTTACTGATCGATGGTTCACCACAAAACCGCCGGACAAAACCCGAGCCGCACAAAACAGTGTTGTTCGCCCGTAAATCCTTAAGAAGTTGTTGTTGCCAAAATCCTTTGCCACAAATGGAACTCTGAAAGTCGCTAGCCGGAGTTGTTTGACTTGGGAATATAGAAACACTGAACAGCTCTTGAACTGCTCAGCAACTCAGGCTGTTTTTGAAATACCCTGCGAGCAGAGATCTCTCATGTCCTCACGAAAAATGAGAGGAAAGAGACGTGGGGACATAGGAGATCTCTTAAAAGCCGGCACTGATGCATGGAATAATGTTTGTATTGTAGCGGGCTATGAAACTATCAAACTCTTTGCGTAAACTTTGTCTATGTGCATGACTAAGTGCAGAAATAAAGATAACAACCTGTCAAAGCTTTCTCTTATCGCCAGCGAACAGAGAGGATTTTTAGTACGATACAGTAGTTTTAAGAGTCCAGGGGAAAATTATCATTTTTTCACCGAAGCATCGAGAAGCAGAATCGAATAAAACCTGACAAAAGTTTTGATAGCGAGGGGACTCCCTTTATCAAGTCAATCATCGCGAAGAGGTGATATGGTTGCACTGTCGATCGATAGCCGGAAAGATTTGCAACAGTTTTGGCGGGAAAGAAAGTAACGCGGATTCGTGAAACTCTGGGGTTTTTCTGTTCAACACTAACTGAAATGTCACGTCAAAAATGACCCCCATTTCAGTATCCTACTATTTCTTGGCCAAATGTAGTGGTGTTTGTCGTTAAAAATTGCACAAAAATATTACATATGAGTTTATGTGTTACACATGAATAGAAATAGAAGAAACTTCTGGAAATCTGACTTTAAAAAATGGGCTATTAAATGTAGTAGTGATATCGAATTGGAATTTGTTGCAGTTCAATAGCATTTCGTAATACTCAACTAGAGCTGTGAAGTTCTTTGTTTTTTGAAGAGGCAGTAAGTGTTTGACTTGTGACAGTGGTATAAACAATCACCTTGCCGTACGAAGGGTCTCCAGCAGGTCTGAACCGGAGATAAACAATAAATATTGATAGCTAGCTGTTCCATATAAACACGCCATATTGCACATGTTGTATTTATCAACACTCTTCACCTCCTCGAAGGTCGAGATTTTGCTTCGGGCGATATGCGCAAAGGGTTAATATTATTAACACGTTCTTAGAGTTCAAAAAACACATTGAGGACTACGAAAATTAAGAAACTTTATCCTTTGAAATTGAAGAAAATAGAAAGAGTTGCTACTTTTAAAACTGCAAAGTAATATTAAATACAGCATTACATTATTACTTGAAATGTCAATCCGTCAAAAGCTACTCAAATAATGGCATAAAAAGTTATCTCACTTTTTTGCACCGTTCATATAATCAACTTTGAATAGCATTTCTTAAAAATACTCCCAAAAGTTGAGAACATTTTAAGAACGCTGGAGGCTAAAATCCCCCAAAATTTGAGTGACCAGATTTCGATGAGAGTTTTGTTCAACTCTCATGCGCGCGGTCAAACGAGAGAGTCCGTGAGAGTTGACAAGAGTGCTAAACAAACGTGTTAAACTCCCATCAACTCTCGTCGAAATTTTGATTATGTTCAAAGTTGATGAGAGCGCTCGAGAGTCGATGAGAGTGCATGAGATGAGAGTGAGAGTTTGAGCTCTCATCGACTCTCGCGCTCGTTTGACCTCGGCTTAAAAATAACACAAAACTGTGAATGTACACTGAGGTGGTCAAGACTAAAGTGATCGGGAGACTTTTTCCCCTGAGGCTGAATCTTATTTGGAATTATGATAATGAAATTATATCATTTACCAAACTTATCTAGACGGCTCACCCGTAATCTTTCAGTTTCACTCTTGCTCCTCGTCTCATCCTACCAGCCCTGATGCACGCGCACTCGTGTGGGAAACGTTACGGTTTTACGAGCTTTGCGAAAGGTTGCTCCTGAATTAGTTGTGTTTCTTATCAAGAGTTCACTCGTATTTTCTATGGTGGCTGGCTTCTAGCTTCTAGTGTGGTTGATGTGACTAGTCTTAAACACGAGGTTCCGGAATAAAAAGAGCCCGAAAAAGAGCGGCCCCGGGGGCTTCACACGTTCAGTTGACATTCAGACATCTCCGATTCTCCGCTTCATTGATTTCTTACTTGTTGCTTACAGCGCGAAATTCAAAATCAAATAGACTGTCAGTGTGGCCCAAAGTTACAAAAACACTGCTAGCAATCATCACCCAATTACTACCCTCGTGCTATTTATTTATTTCTTACAATATAAAACTCCAGTCTCGAAGATTTAACATTTTGGAAGGAGAGAAAATTGTCGTGGTTGCATAATTTGAATTTGAGATTTGGAACTTCGATGTGTGAAAAGAGGAAGGGTTGAGCATTTCATACCAGAACCTCTTGCTAAAGCCTGGTTCACACTTGTGAAATAAGCATAACCACAAGCATAGGAAATTTAAATAACAAAGGAAAAGACAAAGGAATACCAAGTGTGCGACGAGATGGAACAAGCTCACAACAGCGTTCCTTTGTCTTTCCCTTTGTTATTTAAATACCTTATGCTTGTGCTATGCTTATTTCACAAGTGTGAACCAGGCTTTAAGGTTATTTCTCCCAGATTTTCTTTGAAACTGTGCCCACTCGTTAAACATAATAAAAGAATTTCAAAAATGAAATTAAAAAAGGCCGGGAGCCCATGCTTCGACCAGTCAAATATACCTCCTTCCACCAGCTTGGAAGGCGTTTCTTAATATAGTACATGTGTGTTTACTGACCAAGTAGAAAATACGTACGAAGTTTCGAACACAAAGATAAGCAATGGAAAAGTTAATACTTAGAACAAGTAATGATATCGCATTTAATTCAGGGTAGAATCTGAAGAACCTAAGTTAACAGCAACAAAAACAAGCAGCCAAGGAAGATTTTTTGCTTGTGTACTTGTCATCTGTTCTTCAGTTTGTTATTTACTTCCAATCATAGAAAATTCCCAAATTTTATAAATAAATTGCTTAAGTTAAAATTAAATGAGAGGAAAAAGATTGGGGTCCCATTCGTTAAAATACTGTGCAAAATGTGGCAAGAAACTTGTCTATTCTTCGCAGGGAGACTGCGGCGAGTTTTACAAAGTCACAGAAATAGGATCATTTTCAATATTTTTTGCCAGTCAGGCTTGACTTTTGGTAGTAAATTGTAATACATCCCAGATATTCTGAATTTTCTAACATGAGTGACGATGATGATGAATAACCTTATCTATTTCGAGAAGACTCGCTTACACCTGAAATATAATCTAAGGCGAGGTCCGCCATAAAATTACCTGCGTAAATTACCGTTTACAAAAGTAATAGTTTACAGAAACTACAGTTTTCAGATACAAAGAAATGGAGCATTACATTACATGAATTTACAAATTTAATTACAATTTATATTTAAAAAAGGGGAAAATCATGTGACAGTTTTATTTTCCAAACTGATGTAAAAAACAGCAAATCGGATTACTGTATTTATTCGATTAAACGCCCCGGCGTTTCTTAAATTTTCCGTGACTCGAGTGCGGCGTATATTCGGGGGCGGCGTTTATTTAAAAACCATTTCATGTCTAACAAACGCAAACGCTGAACAGACTCTCTGCACAATCACTGGAAAGAGAAAGAGAAGTTGGGCTTGTTGTTCCGGCGAAGTTCGCGGCCTTGACAATGGAACTGCGCATTGCAAGAATTCTGGAGACAGAGCTTAGTGGAAGAGGATTGAAGTGGAGTTACTTTAAACTGAAAAACATTCATTGTTATCAAGGAATATAAACTTCCGAGGCTGGTTTGTGACTAGATTGTACTGTACTGGCTTTTTGATTATATTCCTTTAACAAACGCCGCATCAGGGATGCGGCTTTCATTTGTATTTTTGCTATCAAATGCGGCGTTTATTCTCCGGCAGTTGAAACAAGGTTGCCACTCACATATTACTTCAGAATTCCCTCACTTTCCCCCGACTTTTCCCTGACCACATAACATGCATAATTCTGAAAATCTTCTATGAAGTCCTCGATTACAAAACTTATTTATATAATTTTTGATTATACTTACACGAACGGTGACAGTTTCTACTAACGCACACAAATAGTAGCAAATCACATGTCAGACAAAATCGTGTGAACCGCGCCAAAACTCACAATAGCATTTTGTAATTGCAATGAGCATGCATGCTCAGAATAGCAACCGCTGAACAGCCTAGACATGATATGATGCGCACTACTTTCAATATACCATTTTTCTAATGCAAATTTTTGCTAGATCCATTCCCTTGTGGGGGCTAAAAGTCATTACTCGGTCAAATTTGGGCTCATTAATTCAACATAAACATCACGTTTTGCCCCACGAGGGAATGGATCTAGCAAAAATTTGCATTAGAAAATAGGTTTATTCAGATCAAAGAGTTGACCTGCTTTTAGTTTTACATTTCATCACATTCTGGAGGGGAATTTTCTAAAATCAGGTCTTCTTTCCTTTTCTTTAAAGAATACTTCATAATTCGACATAAAAGAAATAGTTTTCCCTGATCAAAAACATCTTCCCCGGACATCTCATCAAAATTGAATCTTTTCCTGACCCAGATCAAACTTCCTTGACCTTTCCCTGATCTTGAAAAAACAATTCCCCAACTTTTTCCTCAGTGATCTGTGGCAACCATGTGAACTGGTTGCGAGACTGAAATGCCACTGCAAATGTCTGTTTGCCGGCCTACGATTTGATGTCAATTGCATTATTATTAATTGAAGTTATTCCGAGGGGTGTCTATTTGATAGGGGCGTTTGTTCTAGAAACGGGAAAAAGTCAATAATTAAGTGTGATGTTTCTCAGGGGGCGGGGAGTTCCCAGAGAAACGGTGCCCTGTAGTTTCTTGTGGAAAAATCGATGTATGACGCTCCCCTTAAGAATAACTAAATATCAATTAGGTACCTTCTGAAACCCTCAATTGCAACAGAGATGAGAACATACTCGTTTCTTATCATGGAGCAAGGTTTTATTTAAAATAATCTTACTCTACAAAACATAATAAACAAACAATAAACAAAAAGATAAAAACCCAAAGACTTCGTGACTTCGTCTCTAATCTATGTTTGACTTTCAAAGTGGGTTCATGTGAAAGAGGGTCAACTTTATACACTTGTAAAGTTACTATACTGTAATTCTGAAACATCTTCAATAAGACAAAAAAAAAAGAACATTTTAGACTGAGGTTCAGTCTCGTCCAAAAAAAATATAGACATTCTTACAAGAAAGGAGTACATCCAGTTGTTCCGATTTGATGAACTAAACATTTACAACCAGTGACTAAGCTCAAAACCCATTGCTATCTCTCCTTAAACTTAACTTATTTAATACTTTATTCCATCAACTGGTCAGCAAAATACTTCATGGAAACGTGTTAACGTTTTCTAACATTCCCGACAACATCAGGTTGAAGATAACAGCTTCTTCACAGGCGGTTTAAAGATTCCCTTTCACTCAACCGTTGCTCTCCTTTGCCCTTGCTCTCCATTCATGACCATTCTTAAAAACCGCTACTTTTTCTTGCAAAAGCTCTCCGTTTTGAACCGTTGTCGCTGTTTCCCGTATTAGTTTTCCATCCTGAACCAGCGTCGCTCGCTGTGGTTCGACCGAGAAACATTTGATGCCAAGGCAATCACAAATTTGCGTCACCACGGCAACATGGTAAATTGCCAAGTCAATTGTCACGTGCACCTTAATCAAGAAGTACAACAGAATTAGTTAGGGCTTCCACAGACGAGGAGTTTAGTTATCGATAACTATTAGTTGTCGAGAACAAAAGGTAATCGATAACTATTAGTGCTCGATACAGCTTTTCCACACAAGGGAGATCAGATAAATAGTTATGAACTTTGAACTTTGATGTTTACTTCCTTCTTTAGTTACATAACTAATACTGGAAGGATTATCGACCGTCTCACAGACGGAAAGAATTAGTTGTCGATAACATAATACGCCGCCACTGACTGGACACGGATTTATTTATCGATAACTATTAGTTGTCGATGACTGTCTCACAGACGGGAAAAATTAGTTGTCGATAACAAAACAGCCATGTTAGTTATCGATAACAAAAGTATTTTTCCTTTT
>JAOEHT020311516.1:0-10147 GCA_025448195.2 Parazoanthus atlanticus | reverse complement strand
CGGAATAGAGTAAACATTGCAATAAAATATAGGAAAATCTACTTCCCTAGCAAAACTCTCTACGCCACAGATATTTGTCCTGCTTTATTCACTGATATTTGCCCTGCGAAGGAAATCACGTGATCGAATCCAACCAATAAGTAACGCACGTTTGACAGTAAAATTATTGTTGAATTACAATGTATTGTATTGTATTGCATTGCATTGCATTGCATTGCATTGTATTGTATCGTGTTTTGTTGTATTGTATTGTATCGTGTGTTATTGTTTCGTATTGTATTGTATTGCATTGAATTGTACTGTGCTGTATTGTATTGTATTGTATTGTTTTGAACTGTATTGTTTTGCATTGTATGTATTGTGTTGTATTGCATTGAATTGTACTGTGCTGTAAAAGTAGTTGTTTATTATATACAGTCATTTCTTTTTATTCTATAAGAACTTTTTATAGTACCCAGCGAGCAGAGATCTCTCGTATCGCCACGAAGAATGAGAGATCACTGCTCGCAGGGTAGTTTTATATTAACGTTTTTGCTGAAAAACGGCCAGAGTTTACGAATGTGCTAAGAACATGCTTCAGGCTAAAACTTTGTTGTTGCGAGAGAGAAAGTAAGCACGCCTCCTTGGCGACAATAAGCCGGAAGACAAAAAGTAAACCATCCCCAATTTGGAAAAAATATCAAAACATTTCAGTGAGCTGATATCCTCAAAACAATAATGATTGTTTAGCCTCAGCCCAAGAAAAGGTGAAGCATAATAGAAAATATAATGATAAAGAACTTTGCTTTCTTTCCGGTGAATCGAAGGCCATCATGTACGCATGGTAAGATTATATTACTGCGATTGTCTTTGGCTTCTTGATTTTAAAACACACGAAAACTAAAAATAAAACGATCTTTTACATTTATGGTTTTTTTACGGAATGTCTTTTTAATTACTGACATGTGTGGGTTGTACATTTCCCGTATATATCAATCACACAGATTCGTTTTTGAATTTTATCACCGTATACCACCCAACAATATATGTATGATTCGCAAAATAAAGATCGATAATTTAATTTAAAAATGTGAAACTCGTGGACATTTGCATTGTCTCTTAACGCAGCTGTGATAATACAAACAGATTTTTTTAAGGTAGATTGACAAATACTGAAATAGATAGTTAACATGAGATCAGTTTGTGTGGGTGTTATGCTAATGTTTTCCACTTGAAATTGTTTGGGCAAACAATATTAATGCCATTGGAAAAAAATAACCAAAATACAACCGAAGTCCTTAAGCTGTTTTGTTTATGGAACATGGTCACAAAAATATTAAAACTAAGGCAAAAAAAGTATTGTAACATTAATATAATACAATTTTCACATTTTTGAAAAAGCACGTAAAATAAATGTAAGCTTTCGAAAATCCCTTTAGTTAATGATTTTATTAATCAATCCCACCAGAGAAAATAATTAGCCAAACTAATTAGAGAAACTAATTAGTCAAACTAGTTAGACAAGCCTCCAATAAACACTTGAAATATTTTTCATCAATACCAGACCATGCTATCAGTACACGAACCAATATCTTCTCGACTGTTCCTTTTTGCACATTCGTTTATTTCACAAATTTATAATTAAGCTTCTTTCTTAATCAGTCAAGCCTCTTAGAAACACCTTTCTGCTACGGGGTAAGGGTAAACTCTATAGATTGCGGTTCGAAAACAACACAGTAAATCGTATAGAATTATATTGTTGGAGTTGTTACGGCGCAAATTGTAATACTAACGAAAACTGTAATAAAATTGACGCAAAATGCAATAAACTTGTTAACACAAAATGTTATAAAAATAACGCAAAATATAATAGAAGTTTTAACAAACTTTCTTACATCAAAGAACAAAGCCATTCAATAAAGATCAACACTAAAAACCCCACTAATTGTATTTTTTGACCATGATTATCTCAAACAGCTAGAAATCTAAAGTGAATCGTATATATACTTCAGGGTACGCTCTATCAAGTTTATGACGCAGATACCTGTCAAATTATTGTAATTTATATTTTATATTTTATGTGCTGCGCAATAAATCATGTATATGGTTTTTTTGCGCAATATAAATAATAAAGTTATTATTATATTATTATTACAAGTCACGTGACGTTTAGCATAAGTCTTTGATCTTGTCATAGGCGACAAAGCTCCATTCTTGAGGTGTCCTAACCACAACAGGGAAATTACCTTACTTTAATGAATGTACTGTCCAGTACTCTGCACGTGTATTGACATCGACAGATACAGTAACAATATCAGAAGATAGTCAACAGGAGACACATAGCCTGACTGTTTGGCTTACTGACTGACAGACAGATAGACAGACAGACAGATAGACAGATAAACCGACAGACAGATAAACCGACAGACAGATAAACCGACAGACAGACAGACAGACAGACAGACAGATAAACAGTAATTAATCAGACATTATTTAATAAAAAAGACCAAATCGGACTGATAAACTAGGAAATTGGTAAGTATATAATAACAAAAATATTAAAGAACTATGAGCTCAATGTACTTCTTTCAATTAGGTAAAATGTTGTCAGTTCTTTTGAAATCAGTTCGGTATATGAATACAGTTAATAAAATTTCCGTTCAAAGAAAATGTAATATCTAGTTTCAAAATTAATTTAATGATATTTCACATATGCATTACCAGTATTACTTTTAACAAAAGGAACAAAAAGAATGTTTCTAATTGCTTGAAAAGCAGTCGACACCTCAACAAAATGATTCAAATCTTTTTGTACAGTGACTGCGAAAACACCACCTGTGCAAATATGTCAACAACAACTTTACCCAGCTTCTCCGAAGTTGGAAGAATACTCGATACTGTTGCTTCGTTCACTAATTACTGTTGCAGTTGGCTCAAAGATTCTTCACCGATTTGATCTTAAGTCTTTGTTGATAACAAGCTGTTCCCTTTTTTCCCTTTTTGACAGATTCACCAGGCCTCGAGGCGTTCATGTGGTCTGTTAAACGTCAATGAGTATACAGGAGTGAGACGGTGAAATTTTCACACAGTTTTGGTGAGTAAGAATTACGAATCGAATACTTGGCTTGAAACTTCAGCAATCTCGTCATTTTTATGCGTACTGGATCCTCTAACATGAGAAACTACAAAACTACATCTCAATAAAGATAGTAAGTTAAGATTTAGTTTAGGGTTGGCGCGAGATTCTTCGTGTAAACAATTTAAAAGTGCCACAACGCTTGATTTGTAATACATATAACTTATAAACGTCTAAGTAAATTGAAAGAAAAAAATTGTGATCTAGAAACCAAATTGTGTTTACTTATAAAATAATTCAAATGAGTAAGTTTTTGGTAAATTAATTTTCATATTTTTCAAAAAAATCAAGTGCTTTTGATAATAACATGTTGTTGTGTTGTATGACAACTAAGTGACAAAATTGCCGTGACTGGTAACACTTCATCGCATTTTGGTTAACAACTGGTATAACTTTTGCGTCCGGTTTTGCACACAGTTTGCCTATTTTATATTCAAGGTCCTATATTTACAGTAGTATAATATGTTAATTCACTATATATATATATAAACAGTTTAGGCCAGTTCCACAATCGTGCCCAGTGCAAAGTAAAGATTTTGCTGGTGGCCACAACTCCTGTTTACATTAATCTGCGACATGCATTTGTGAAGTTTCATAACTTATCTTCTTTTAAAAATTATCGATCTTTTTATTTTCTTCATCCAGGCAAAATATGACAAAACTGAACACCGTGTGGTTAATCATACACAGTTACAAATACACGCATACTCTGTTGGGAGGTGCAACCGCAATAACTTATTCTGTACTTGGGCAATGTTTCCCTCGTGACAGATCGACTGACATCAAGCAGCTTTGTTCATTTGTACAATGAGAAAAAACAGACGAACTGCAAAGCACAACCACGTGGTCCCTATTTTAGCGGGACTTTAGTCGTGTTGTATCAAGTCATCGATCTTTGTAAACAGATTTTGTACATAAAGTATAATATTCCGAGCTTTGTGGTTTTGTTTGGTTTAATTTAGTAAGGGTAGCAGTCATACATAAAAATTGACACAAAATATATGAAACACTGTTTTGTTGGAAACTGATCAAGTGTAGGTTTGTTATAAAATGCGAAATAAGCCACTTTCACAATCATGCGCAGAACAGATTAAGGTTTTAGCTGGTGTGCACGCAAGTTTAAAAAGTGTAAAAATGGTGTAACACTGTCAAACGATTTTAAAACAAACGTTTTCCATTCCTCATGACAAACAGTATAGGATCGAAAATATCAATTTCTCAAAAAATATAGTGGGTCTTTTAACATTTTTCTTAATTAAAAAAGCATTTTATTTCAACACGGTAATTGTAACTAAACTGAGTAAATTCAGCCAGGTCGTAAAAACACCAAAAAAGACAAATTGTCCTTGAGCTTTCAGAAATCCATGTTTTATACCTTTCATACATTCATTTGATAACTACAAGGTCACCTGTGTTTTTGTACTGAATTGTGACTTATCACAGGGCTTGACAGCGTAATTTAGTAGTAGTGCTTAAGTACAAGGCCGTTTTTGGCAGTGTCACTGTGTGTATTGTTGCCTGAAAACCCAGTGCAGCTTCATAGTTATAGCCGCTTAGCACAGGTACAGACGGTGATATTTTGCTTCAACACAGGGTATAGTAAGGAAGGTCATGCAACTTCAGTAAATAACTAAATGGGTTAACTACGTTCATGTCTGTGCCCATGTGACCTTGTTAGGCAATAACTCGAGTTTATATACCTTACACGTATTGCCCTAAATACAAGACCAAATGATTTCTTTCCCGAGTACTGAATCAACTTTACTTACGAATAAAAACTGATAGAACACGATCACGAACGGCAATATTTAGATGAGAATATTCTGCATCAAATGTATATATAATCCTTGTTTACGCTAGTTCTGCAAGTCTCATTGAAAACAAACAATCTGACATCTTTATACTCAGAATTGTGAATAATATGAAAAAGTTCAAAGCAACTGAATTGTTGATGTGAAAACAGTGTTAAATTTCTCCATAATTCTTTGTTCCACCTCGTTACACTCATGTCGATGAATGATATGTACCTAAAAAATGACATGCTACACGAGCAGATGGCAATTATTTGTTAGTTTGAAACATAAATAAAAAATGGAATATTTAACTATTAAAAGAAAAACTACATGTTGCTAAACTCAAGACATTAGCAGGTGTCTTTATTTGTTTCAAGAGGGTGGCAAACTGATTAAATTCCGGCACCCTGCGGGGCTAATTGTTAGTAAGACCAGTTTGTCAAAAATTTTAGTATTGTCGGTGGCCCTCTGCCTCAGATCTACTTCTCTTCACATACACTGATACAGATTTTCGTCAGATCTACTCAAAACTGAGGTAGGTTTATTTCACATTCTCTGCTAGAGCAACCATTGGTAGGTTCAAACCCATGGAAGAGGGGGATGGTCATATTTTGAAATTCCCAAGTTCCATCCATTACTGTGCAATATACGTTTGTTTTTACAAGAAGCTGAGGTTTGGTGTTCTTAACTTTTTGGCAAATGTAGCCTCAAATTGTTTTTAAATTGTTCATATTTTCATATATAAACGACTGTTCTGGTTGCAAATTTGAGTTTTCATTTTTTTGATAATGCGATATATCTCTTAGAGATTAAGAGAAATAGACAAATCCTATAGCAATACCACATCTTTTCCCTCGGTCTACAAAAGTCAAAACTCAAAGGCTGCCGTCTGTTTTAAAAATGGTAAAAAGTTTTAAAAGAGGTTTCTAAACGTTTTCGAACGTAAAGTTCATCCTCAGAGTTAAAACGTCTATGTTAAGAATCTACTGTCGTATAGTCAGAACGGATTGGCGATGTCTGAAGTTTGAACTACTGCAAGTTCGGTATATCGACTAAAAGACCTGTTCACACATGGCTTTAATAAAGGGCTGTTTTCACTGATGCATCAACGAATTTCTTCTTTTCAGGAATTGATCTTTAAGTAGCCTGAGTTTCAAACTAATCTTGAGGTAATATTTACCGAGAGAATCTGAAAAGAATAATCTCATTTCAATAAGAATCCTTTGATCACTGATCAAAGTTCGATATATTTTATCCATTGTATTAACTCGTGTTCCGACACGGATAAATTCAGAAATTTAAAAGAAGTTCGTATTAGGACGTTCTACAGATTACAGACCGAGTTTAAAATCGCTGCCTAAAACAGACAATCCGAAAGATTTGCGTTCCGCGAAACATAAATTTGTGTTTGAGCACACATCGTATTTATGATAATTTTCTTTCTTCTGAAATTGAATAATCAATTTCTATAAAAAAATTTCAAAAAGTTTGAAATTTTGTAAAAAAAAGCCCAAATACTTCTGCTCTCCAAGACAAGCAAATGCGACTGCTCATTATATGATTTTGACAACTGAAAAGCGTGTTTCAATAAGCAGCATGTAGGCTCAAATGTTTACTGAATACTGTTCTTCAAAGATGTTAGACCGGATATTGGTTGAATATGGGTTTTGATCAACAAGGGTTGATATGGTATGTTCTTCGCCGTAAGGTTTGGTGTAAAGCTAAGCAGACTATGGGTTTTGATCAACAAGGGTTGATATGGTATGTTTTAAGCCGTAAGGTTTGGTGTAAAGCTGACGTTTCGAGCGTTAGCCCTTCGTCAGAGCAGACTTGGTTGACCCGAGCGAGAAACCCTCCAGATTGAAAGTTTCAAACAGATTGCAAGTTCTAACTAGGAGTTCAGATTATATGCAGAAAAAGCTCAGTCGATCTCAGTTGCTGCTAAAACAAAAATTCGATTTATAAATTACCAAGTACGGTAACTTTTATTCTGTCATTGATCAAATAATTGTTTTCAGCAAGTTTACTTGGTCTACGCGCTTTTTTATAAGAACCAGACACGTTTCAGGCCAAAGCTCGCCTTTTTCCAAATCAGTTTTCCATATATTGTTCTTAAAATTTGGGCAAAGTGCCTCAGTATTGTTATAGAGTTTGTTCTTATAAAGAGAAAAGCGTGTATATGATGACATACTCTGTAACAGGTCGACATTGCCACGAAATTGTTACTGAGTGGCGTGCGGGTTTTTTTTTAAATGTGCGATAAATTTGAGTTTTTAAACCTTGAAAATTTGGGGAATATTTTTTTAAAAAAATATCTGTTCATATACACTAAAAGCACAAGGAGATCTTGACACATCGCATTGTATACATGTTGCTCGTGCTGTAGATGCACTCGGCCTGGCATGCAGATGTAGTCGGCACGCCACTGATGTATTGGGCACCGATTTCAAAACAGACTTAAAAACAGACTTTGTAAGAATTTAAAAATACTTAACTGTCCAAGTAACTTTGGTAGTTTGCAGAACATTTTAATATCAAATAACTTTCAACTGAACAATTTGCATCGTGATTTTTATCATTCTTGACACGTAGTTTCAGAAAATTAAAAGCGATTATAAGCGCCTCAGGGTAAACTAACAATATCTATTATATCTTTTTAAAAATGACAGTACTGTATATGTTGCCACATGTAGCCAACCACATGTTTTCTTGTCACACAACGGGTATAAAATTGTACTAAAACGTTGACCTTCTGCTAAATTATTTAAAACTTTTATCATACAACAATAAATGGATGGATGCTTTTCATATATTCTTTTAACAAACTTGGTGAATAAAATAAAGGCTCGAGTACTAGTACCTGTCAAAACGATACTGACCAAGTAGCAGTGCAATGCCCAAATATCTTCGGCACGTGTCGCGGTTTCAGTATTAATCGTTCCGTGCCAGACGATGTGCAGGTGTTGAAATTAAGTTATAGAAAACAAAACAAAAAATTTGAACCTCGCCACTTAGTGTCCTTGGTATGCTAAGAATGAGAAAAAGGTACTTCTTTTGGATACCTTCTCAATGCAATGAGAAATTATTCTTTGGGGATGAGGAAAATCCTGAAACTTCCCAAACATGCGTTATGAACTCAAGACAGCAAAGTCACATTTACGCTCCCCTGGGCTTCTGTAAATATGTTTCTGTAAGGGACCGGTCATTATATATTATTTGTTTTCATCATTTTCAACTTAAAAAAGAGAAATGGAAACAAGTTATGCAATAATCAAGAATGATCGAAACTTTAGCTATGGTTATGTTCACCTGTTTGTTTCAAAGCTCATCAAACATGTAGTTTGACATTCAACAGTTAAATTTGTTCACAAAAATTGTACTAATATTCATTCAAATTCAAGAACATTTTGATTTTTTATCTTGCACATCAATATATCTTTCCTGACTCTTAACAAATACCTACTCATCACATTTAATGACCTTTTCAAAGAATTTTCATCTATGTTTTATTGTTTTTAAATAGTTACACATAGCGTACTAAGCAGTTCATTTCATCTTTTGCATAGTTTCAGTTTTGTTTAACTTAAAGTTGAAACTTTGCTTAGCTTTCCCGACTTTGCAAAGGAACCCTCCCTTCCCTCTGTGAAGTTGATGTAGTTATGACGTCATGTGACGTCACAATCCTGCATTTTTTGGATTTTTTGAAGACGTCAGAAAATCACGTTAATTAATTTGAATATTAATACCTAGTCAAACGAAGGGAGGGTCCCGTTAAGCCCAAAGCCATTTTGTTATTTTTTACTAGGTTATCAGTGTTGCTCCTAACTTTTTTGAACTTTATCATACTCGTAAACTACTCATGGCAAAGTGATTAGAATAAACTGAAAAATAAATATGCTGAAGTATAAGCAAGTAAGTAAGTAAGTAGACAGGTAGGTAGGTAGGTAGGTAAGTAAGTAAGTAAGTAAGTAAGTAGGTAGGTAGGTAGGTAGGTAAGTAAGTAGGTAAGCAAGTAAGTAGGTAGGTAGGTAGGTAGATAAGTAGGTAGGTAGGTATGTATGTAAGCAAGTAGATAGGTAGGTGGGTAAGTAAGTAGGTAGGTAGGTAAGTAAGTAGGTAAGTAAGTAAGTAAGTAAGTAGGTAGGTAGGTAGGTAAGTAAGTAAGTAAATAGGTAGGTAGGTAGGTAAGTAGGTAGGTAGGTAAGTAAGTAGGTAGGTAGGTAGGTAGGTAGGTAGGTATGTAAGTAAGTAAGTAAGTAAATAATAAATAAACGAGCAAATAAACAAATAAATAAATACAAGAGAGCAGCACAATCTCATACGTATATAAACAGAGCCGCTATTGAGGTATAACCAGCTCAGGTTTTGCTTACTGAACAACACATTTAGTAAGATATGAAAGAGCTAAGAGAACGTACAATCTTTAGACGTGCAAGTAAAGGTGCTCACATTCTGACTCACAACAAGCTTTTAAGAATATTTTAAGAGTATTCAGCTTCAGGATAAGTACGTGAGACGACGGTGTAATACAATCAACATCACCACAAACTGGCAGTGGACCATATGGTGTGAAAAGGCTGCAGAGTGGCAATATGCTTCCCAGATACTCTGACATGTTTATTTGCAGCTAATATAAACCAAAGGAAGATTTTTTGGACAAAAACGACAGCCGATTAGATATTCCAGTGCAGAAATCGGTTGCAACCGATTTCAAATTACACCCAACCTGGCCTGGGGGGGAATCAACCCCCTCCACCAATGAGAATGTTACTCCGCAACGACATCAAAAGTTGGCACAATTAAACTTTCTAAATTTTCCTAAAAATTTTTTCAGAAAATTCCCTTTTTTAGTTTCGTGGCTATGCAGCCAATAATTCAACTAATTAAGATGATTTTCTGACGTCATCAAAAAAATCCAAAAAGGCAGGTTGTGAAGTCACATGTGGTCATAACTACATCAACTAATTACCAAAAGATACATTTATTAGACTGCTAGTTTGCTAGTGTTTATAATAAAAATATGAGAAAGGACTAATCATTAATATAATAATAATAATAATATTATTATTATTATTATTATTACATTACTATTATTGTTATCAATATTATTATTTTACAAAAATCCACAAGTTATGAATTTTAGACACTACACAAGAAGAAGTTACAACTTGCCGGCTATCTGGAACAGACTAATTTGGTCACAAGTCACGTGACCAGTCAAATCACATCAACAGTGATC